>JAOWBL010040803.1:0-21094 GCA_028564865.1 Zenarchopterus dispar | reverse complement strand
ACGTAAAAAAATTTAAAATGTGGTTCTGCAGTTTTTTCAGCCCTAAAAAGCAAAAATGGCATGTTTGATAAAAGAAAATAAGTGTTCAATATTATAAACGTAATATAAAGTGAGTACTAACTGTTAAAGTAATTTAAAATAAAAGGTCAGTAAAGTTCATCAAATCAGCTATCTATGAATCTTTTTTCCTATTATGGTCTTCTATTTTTAATTTCCAAGTATTTTTATCACATTTTTAATGAGTCTTTTGCTACTTTCATACTTGATGCCTCCCCACTGAGTTGATAAACAACAACTTTGTGCAACAATCCCTTGTGATTGTTAGAAAAATCATAAAACATCTCTCTTTTTTAATTATATCACTACTTTTTTAAAAAATCAAATCACATTAAGCTTTTTTTTGTAGCCAAATCTGCTATAACTGTCAGATGAGAAGTGAAAAAGTGAAACTTCTTCAGGAAAAGCTGTTCTCGGGGAATTTCTTAAATGCTTCTGCAGGAAGACCTGTTCAGCCGAGGCATCGCCAACGCCTGCCTCAGCCTGGCAAGTTTACAAGGACAGATTTAATAGTTTTTGGAGCCTCGTGCTCGAGGTGATGTGATGGGAGTCGTCTGCAGAATCTAAATAAGAAACAAAAGATGAGGAGGATGCAGTCTGCATGGTCACATTATGTAGACTGGATCCTACAGAGGCATCAGAAATAGCCTGCACCTTTAAAGCAGTGACGCATTACGGATTACACTAATGTGTCTGAATCAGTGACCTCATTTTCCTCTATGCTTATGTCACCGCACGATCATTAAGTACTACTAATACTTAGTGATTCTTCTGTGTTCTTTGGTGACATCAGTAAATGTTGTCATTAAAAGGATTTGATTATTTAGTTTTGAAATAGCATCTTAGTGCAGTTGCCAACTTGGCTATTGAATTTAAATAATCTAATTATTTTGACTCCTTTTAATAAAACTGGCACACAGGAATGTGCTTTTTGTGAACATTTAGGCAGCTGTTCTTGGTATTTAGCAAATTATTTTTGGAAGTTGTAATTGATTATTGACAGAGAATTGAGTTTCATCAGATTGATTGTAATAGTAATTGTGCTCCACTGTTCTTTGTGATAAGTTAGGGTCTTAAATTTTAGGATTTTATAATGAAACAAATGATTTGTAGGGTTACAAATATTTGTTTCACACAATAGAAATAATACAGGAGTATTTTGTATCTGTCATTTGTAATTATTATAGAAGACAGGCCACTGATTACAGGCTCTGCCCTTGTTGTATTTCAGGATATCTGAGAAACGCAGCGATGCCAGGGAGACGCCGCCACTTCGCCCACGGAGGCCTCACACTTGTGGCTTTGAACTTCAACGGCATGTGCGACTGGCTTTTCGACACGCTCGTCTACATCAACGTAATGAACTGGATCTTGGTCTTGTTCTTCTTCTGCGTACTGTTACACTACTTCTTTTGAGAGCCTGAAGCGTGAATGATTGTAGTTATTATTAGGTTATTATTATTTAAAGGACGTGAGTAATGTGGGTGATGCTGGATTCAACCATCCAGCCGTATGATTGACTTTATATATATATAACAAGAGATGATCAATACATGCAGGATATAACCAGTGTAATGGGTTGATGCAATGCCTTTGTTGCTTTGATGAGCTGATGTAAATACGTTTTCAGGTGTCCAAAGTTAAAGCTACCTTGTTATGAGCATGATCTTCAGAGTGAAACTTTTGTTTCATGGTTTCACAAAGGGATTTTTGTTTTTTAGATAAAGACATTCAAATTTTAGTTGTTTTTTTCTTTTTGAAAATAAGGTGAAAAGATCAAAATAATGTATAAGGCTGAATGTAATAAGCCAGATATATGTTAGTATTTTCTACAGATGCCTAATATTTTAATAGTGGTTCTTAATATCAATACTGGTATTGAAATCAAGAATTGGCATTTTTGCTTTCCATCAAAGTCTCATCTTGTTTTTTTTTGTGTGTGCGTGTGTGTGTGTTCATATATTTGTGGGAGTTTGCAGCTCAGCAGCGTTGAAGGTCCAGACAATTAAAAGAGCAGCGTCTTCAAGCCTCTCCAGTGTGACTCCACTCTCTTTCAGTCTCAGTTCGATCGAGCAGGTTACACAATTTCAAAGCGGAAAGTTCTGAGAAAGTTTTGTCTGTAGTAACGTGTTTTACTGACAGCGAAGTCCTCGGAGACGTCCCGCACAAACAGCCGCAGTGATTTATTAATGCGATCAGTAATTGTTGCAGCACTGTTCTCTTAGTGCCTTTATTATTGTGCTGCAACAATAGTTATTCCTCATCCAGAAAGTGTCATGTGCAGCTTAACTAAAAAAGAAAAGAAAAAAAAAAAACACTTTCCAGAAAATCCATGTACTTCCATATTGAAACGTGTGTTCAAGTATTTACTTATTATTGTGAAGAAATCCCTGATAACATCTGCAGTTATCAGTGTTTTTTCCCCTCAGTCAGCTCACATTAAGGACTTCTGACATTTAGCATCACTGTAAGTAAATAAGAGGTTGGAGCCTTGGGGTCTCACTCCAGATGCACATCAACTATCGATAGGACATAAAAAATAAGCAGAAATCAAGCCTACTGCAATATACATTGTTTATTTTTCTTTGTACCTAAATAATGTAGAAGCTATGCACTTTTTTGGTCTTGCTGACCACTTAAAAGTCTATTTTTTTTTTTTTTAATGATTTTTCTGTAAACTGAGCATGCTCACAACATGATCATCTGTATCTGAAGGGGCTCAGCTTGTAGTAGAACAGCAGACCTTTTGGTTGGTGAATGTACACTTTGTTTCATCCATGAACTACAGCGACCAAAACTGCTCCAGTGACCAAAAACATCCTCAGGATGTGCAGAAGCACCGTTACAAACCAACCATGGCTTACTGGGACATTAAAGATTGGGGGGAAAAAAAACAGTAGAGATAGCAAGAGTTTGAAAACACACAAGTAAAAGTAAAAACCTCTTCCTCCAGTCCTTCATCTGAAGCCACACCTTTAAAACACAGAGTAAAAGAGTTTGACAGAAAAACCAAAGGATCAGTGACCCCAGGTCACACCCAGGGTTTAGATGGCACGTTGAGAGCCCTCTGCTTCCACTAGTGTTCTACTTAAAAGCATTTAATCAATTGTTTGATATCAGTGTGTGAAGACAATTTTCAGGTAATGTAGCAAACAACAACAAAAATAAAGAAATAAAAAAGCTCCAGAAAAAGATCAGCTACCCAATCTTTATTGCTGTTTTCTTTTTAGAGAGAAGGCTACTTTTGATAACATCTTGTAAATGTAAACATTTTGCTGCTGAGGTCCTTATTTCTCAGGAACTGGAGACCAAGCCAGAGCTGAAGGACTGAACAACAGATGCCAACTCACGGATGGGATGACTGCAGTTGTAAATCTTTTTTTTTTTTTCATCTCCAATCAAAGGAACAAGAGACAAAACTAGATCTGATTGATTTCTGAAGTTTGTGTTGCTGCTGGTTTGAAAGCTGAATCTGTTTGCCCCATGCAACAACATCTGTGTGAAAGCGGCAGGTAGAGCATGCCGCAGAAAGAAAAAAAAAAGAAAAGTGAGTGCGTGGACCAGTGATGCTCATAAACGGTTAATAGTGGGAGGGTGACGACTCGCTCTTGGCTCCATCACACGTGAGATAGAGACGGAAGACGGAGCAGCCTCCCTCTCGGCCTTCAGGAGGGGCTGAAGGTGACTCTCCTCTCGGCTGGGATGTAGAGGAAGCTGTCGGGGGGTCCTCTCGGCCCGATAAACACGTCGTGTTCCAGAGAATCACCGCGCACTCGCGCGTGGGAGCTTCATCATCGACGGACGTCTGTCTCAGCGCGTCAATTTCTTTCTTTTTTCTCTTTTGTTTCCCCACAAGAGGACACCGCAGCCTGCAGAAAAGACATCTCCAGCGGGGTCTGTCTGCATCTGGGTGGGCTCCCGTGGCAGGTGTGCATGCATGTGTTCTGCACCGTACGGGCGGAAAAAGCGCCCACGGTCCACTGGGAGCATTTTCCCCATCAATAAAGGAGCGCAGACGGAGCCGGAGCGCCGGGAGAGCACGGAGGGGGCCTTGGACGACAGCAGGATGGTGGGTACTAAAAAAAAAATAACACAAATTCCGGTACTAACATCAGTTATGACCGTGAAGAGCTCTGCGCCGAGCTGCAGGTGCGCTAGAGGACGAGTTCTGGTGGTACCAGATGATAGATTGCAGACCGCCTACATTTAACATCACCGCCACTCCGAGACAAGCGGTCGGTGGTATCGATTTCTTTTTTTTTTTTTCCTCAGACTGTCCAGGAATTCAACACCCTCGTGGCGCTGTACCGGGAGCAGGTCATCTCTGTCGGGGAGATATCAGCCGACTGTCCGCCCCTGCGGGCTCAGATGCACCACACGCGCACCAAAGGGTGCTCCATGGCCCGCGCGGCGCACCAGGACCTGGCCGTCATCTCCGTCTCCGGGTAGGAGGGACCTGCAACTTGTGCTCCCACCACTGGAGGACTGTTATTATTATTATTATTATTGCTTCTTGAAATGAGCAAAGAGGCATCTCTATGGTTCTGTTCGCCCTCCAAACCTTTTAGCTGCCTCTTATTTGTTAAGAAGCACTGGTTGAGTTCAAATCCTAAAACCTTGATTAGGGTTAAGACTTCAAAATTAAAGATGTGGAGGGCATTGTAGTGAAAGGGGGAAGACTGTTGAGTTACTTTGTAATTAACAGTGAGGGAAAACATGCTAGTATCATTTATCCAAATACTTCTGTGATGAGGTTTGTGAAGTATCTGCGAGTGAATTAAGGAGCCGAGTGTGCTTTTAAATGCCTAAAACTCCAGCTGCAATGCAACATGCGCATCCCACCTTCGTGGCCCGAGTCTCATCCATGCCCCTCACCTTCCTCCCGCTGCAGGCCAGAAGACGGAGAGATCCATCCTGAAATCTGTCGGCTCTTCATCCAGCTGCAGTGCTGCCTGGAGATGTTCATCACAGAGATGCTCAAGTCCATGTGCCTGCTGGGGGTGCTGCAGCTACACAGAAAAAGTAAAGGCACAGAAACACAACGCTCGTGCATTAAAGAACAGAAAATATAATAATTCTCCAAGTGCCTGTTCCCAAAACAAGACATACTGTTACAGCAGTCAGTTATTCACAGGATTGTTGTTAGGAAACAGCTTGAAATGATGAAATGACAACGAAATCATCTTCAAAAGAATTCCCAGAGCTATTAGAATAGGTCTGATAAAACTCATTTGTGTGTTCTCAGTGTGACAGTCCAGTTCCGTGCACGTCATTTCCATCTGAACGTTCCTGAGAGAAAACACACCTGTGTGTGCCGTTTGTTGAACAGGGCTTAAAGGTCCGCTTTCATTTCTGGCTTCAGTGTCTAGACAGATGGTCTCACGCAGCATCCAAGCATTCTTTGATTTATTGCTGATCGATCTGATCAATCTGAAGCTGTGACAGTTTGCTACTGCGCTGCACAGCTGAGGTGAGGGTCTTCTTCTGAGGATGACGACTTCAGGAGCTTGTTAATGTGATTTTTAGAAGATTAAATCACTCTGATTTACTGGCACCAGCTGATTGCTGGCTCGTGCACAGCTTTAGGTTTTCGAGGGTCTGTCCTTGAACCGAGCGAGCTATGCCAGATCCTTGATGCTGTCGTGTGTGCTGGCAGGACTTCTCGCCTCCTGATTGCAGCGACCAGTTGTCCACTGGTGTTTGTTTGAAATCTGGGACATTTTGAATGAGATTTTGCAATAACAAATCTTTTTAAATGCATTGCCAAGTTTATTGGCTGCCACTTTTTTCCTAGAGGCTTTGGGTTGTTCTTCAGATTTTGGCACAATAATCTTACTTGCTTCATGTCTTATTTAAATGAAACATTTCTAATGATTTTCTGAGTGTAACTGCCCACTGGTGTTCTCACTGATAAATACAGTCCTGTAAGGGACTTAAAAGCCAGTGGGTGTGTTATATTTGCATTTAGGCTCAATAAACCCTAGACATTGTCCACCCATTTCACCTATTTCACCAGATCTTAAAATTATCAAATGTAATTTACATTTTAAAATATTTTTTTCACTTTACTTTGCCTTTGAAGTTAATTGAGTTAAAATCCCTTTTTAACATGCTACACATTTTTTTTTTGGCTGCAGATATCAACACAGTGATGATGAAAACCAAAAAACAGTGTCAAAAATGAAAAAGTTATATATTTGTACTGTATATGTCTCCAAAAGAATACAAATATATTAATAAATAGACCAACTACAGTGTGGGTTGTGCCCTGTTGCGACAACAGGGGGCAGCAGAGAGCCGCATAGGTTTCCACGGGAACTTTGATTCATCCTCATTGAATTTTAAAAAATTAACTAAATTATTATTTGGTACAAATGAAAAAATAAATAAATGTGTGTTTTTTGTTTAAAAAAGAGCCTTTTTTTTGCATGCTTCCTCTACACAATATTTTGACAATCATTCACTTTAATTTGTCAAAAAGAGCCAACAGCTTTCACCTTGCAAATGTTGGTATTGTGATACAGCTCATAATACTGAAAGATGCAAAACAAACAACAAATTATTAAAAGGAGTAATGTAATCCACGTAATAGTTTGAAGTGTGTGAGTTGTGTGTATTAACACTGCTTCTGTGCTGCCATCTTTGTTCGGTCCTCCACCTGCAGGAACAGACTCCGAACCGAAGCTGGACTTCAGGGTGGATGAGAGCTCCGATGTTCCCATACTGGAGGACCGGTCCTCCT
The DNA here is from genome assembly GCA_028564865.1 of Zenarchopterus dispar. Lineage (NCBI taxonomy): Eukaryota > Metazoa > Chordata > Actinopteri > Beloniformes > Zenarchopteridae > Zenarchopterus > Zenarchopterus dispar. The sequence continues at coordinate 14,295 of JAOWBL010040803.1, read as the reverse complement.
CTCCTATTGACTTCCCTCAGGAGCAATGGCTGGTGGGGACTGATATTGAAAACATAGAGAGGTATATATTCAGACCTTCATTCCAGTTTATTCTTTCCCTGCGGGTTTCTCTTATTGACATGAAATTCATAAATTCATCTGCTGAGTCGTTCATTTTTTCTTCTTTTGTTTTTGCAGAGACATGCGAGAGATGCGAAACTTACTCAGCAAACTCAGGGAAACAATGCCATTGCCACTGAAAAATCAAGGTATTTTACAAAATATTTAGTTTTAATAAACCATTATAACATAACCACAAGGACACAATTAACCTTGTTTTGTCCAAGTGTGAATAAAACCACCCTGAGGCTTTTTTATTTTTTCTTTTTTCTTTATACTGTAATTAAACAGTTCACAAGAACAGACTGTGGCAACTTTCAGGACTAAGCACTCACATAAAATCTTGCTTATTTGTTATATTGTTATATTTTTATATTGTGTGCTGTCATCAGCAGGTGTATGCATGTGCACAGAAAAATTAGAAAAATACAGGCAAAATTTGAGATTTCAAATATAAATACATGATCACACTCTGAACAGGATGCACATACGCTTCAGAAAAATGTATGGGGTATTGAGGGGATGCAGAAATCTCTTCAAGGGCAATACCACTGGCAGCAGCTAGGTTCCTGTCGCTTCCAGCAGCAAAATGACGACTGTCAAATGTCACAAATACCAGTTGACAAATCAGTTTCAGACAGCTCCTTCTATCATTCATTTACAGTTTGGAGTAATAAATCACGCATTTCTAATTACACTACCTTCTGAAAACCGTCTGAGGAAAATGACTTCTAGGTTAAACTGTCCCCCATTCCAACAGGTGCTGAAAACCATCCAAGAACACAGTCAGATGACGAAAAGCTCTGTCTGCACACCTATTGCCTCCCTGCACACTAGTCTGTAATAACAATAGGAACTAGAGTAGTAGAGAGTAGTAGTCATTTTGGATGTGGGGGTGGGGTGGGGGGAGGCGTAGCAGATCGGACTTGTATCGGTCTGTTCTGGTGATAGACAGACTGTCTTGCTCGACTGGCCTGGGAATGCCAGGTTTTCCCTTTGGGGAGGGTGGCCTTAGTCTCTCGACTCAGGCTGCTGCCCCCACGACCCGACTTCTGATAAGAAGAAGTTAATGGATGGATATGTGGGAATAGCAGAGTAGTATGAACACAAGAATGACAAAGGAAATATATTAAAATCAAGTAGTCCTCAGGAGAGACCACAAATCCGAGTGGATCCACAGCATACGATGAGGGTTTTATGTGTAACAAGTGACTAATACACTGAGTGGGTCTAGGTGGCACGAGTCTTTGTTGGTCTGTGATAGAAACGTAATGACACGTTTGCTTGTCTGCAGATGACAGCAGCTTGTTAAATCTGACTCCTCACCCGCTGGTCAGACAGAGGAAGAGACGTTTCCCCGGCCTCTGCTGCATGGTGTCTGGTTGAGTCGCCCACAGCACTGGAGGCGACACGCGCAGGGAAGGACTCGACTTGTTTTTTCCTGATGTATATTTATTCATAGAAGTCATTTCATCGCATTCTACATTTTTAAAAGCCAATATCTAAAATTGTAATCTTGAAATATTTGTTGCTGCTGATTGTTTTTTGTTTTTTTTTTTTAGTTTCACCATTCACCATTTAGGTAGTAGGTGTTTTGCCATGCAGAGTTTCAGACTGTATGAAGATTAGAATATTTCCAAGAAATATCAGAAATTTGTCTCAGTGACACCAAATATGCAATGACTGGTGGGAGTACAGTTAATGTCAAATTTAATTAAGCAAATATTACTGCTGTTCTTAAACTGGCAGCACCATTAAGGTTCTGTTGGGCAAGGCTTTAAAGAAACAGACACAAGAAAAGTCATTTTCTTCCTTATTGGTTTGAATTTATGTAATTGAAGTTAACCGGTGTACATGTCCAGGAGGGGCATGGCTATTTTCATTTTTCAGCTGCATAACTGTGGTTTGTCCAAATTTGAATGTGTCACAGTGTGAAACGTCACTGAAACTGAAAGTATTTGGTCTCCGCGAACCCATGTGATGTGATGTCATATCAACAAGTCATCTCCAATATTATGGTGCATATAAATAAGACATTTCTCTTATTGTAGAAGAAAATAAAAACAATGTGTATGAAAAACTACCTTTATACCATAAAAAAAAATAGTTTCCATGTCTGAACTTTTACTTTCAGTTGCATCCACTCAAAACATATGAAGTTTGGACTAGAGCTGCACAATATTAGGAACATTTGTGATATGCAAAATCCTTATTGGATATTTTAGTAATGAGATGACTTGTGATATATAAACTAATACTTCAGCATATGGTGTTAACATTATTTTGGTTTGCTGCTGACATTAACCCCAGATAGTGTGTAGCCTACACAGACACTAAAAAACATTAAATACATTATTTGTGTTCCAGGAACAACAACAAGGTTTTATTGGAAAAAGAAAAGAATCAGACTGTAGAGTGTTATAGAAAACATAATAATTATACAAAAAATTGTATAAGTCTCTTGATCATTTTTGGAGAAAAACTGTCAATTAAAAAAAAAAAGTCACATACCCTAATTTAAACTAGATATAAAGATAATATGTAAATCCAGCTGCAATGTCTCATTTTCACTGTATTGTGCAGCTCTGTCTTGGATGGATTATATTCTAATGGTTTTAATGATTTCCTGTAGCAAATGCTGCAGTTTTCTTTTTACTTGAGCAAGACTTTTTGAACCTTAAATGCTATTATAAGGGTGTTTGAGGTCCCCAGAGGACGGAGCTGCTGATTTTATTGGCCTCACCTTCAACATCAGACAGAAACTCCCATGTCTAATGTTTGTGTCCTGAAAAATGAAAATTTACCGCTGATAGCTGAAAAATATGTACACATGAGAAAGTGCAGCGCCTTGGAAATAGGTTTCAGTGGAAGAAATGAGTGACAGTGCTAAATACAAGCAAAATCTTGGGGAATAACTGTTCCAGTTGAGCTGATACTCAGTCAGAGATTTGCGTCTCAGCATACTGACTTCATTAGTTAACGCTGATCTGAACATGTTCCAGGAACGATTCAGACTCGATAATTCAGAATGGCTTTAGGGACTAACATCGCTGGCTGAGGCAAGGGATCAGTGTTGTTGCACATATATGATGGACCATTGTGTTTATGGTGGGTTTTATATGGTATGCACATTTTAATGCTAGGTTTGAATGGGGTCAATAACCTTAAGCATAGTATTAAAGCAACACCTGAGTGGTTTAAAGGGGAAACATAAATGTCTTAGAATGGCCCGTTTGAAGCCCATTCCTCAAAGGCACTGGGAGTCGGTGAAATAACTTCTGTACAGCAGCATAAACCGTCCAGCTTGAAAGAGCTGCTGCAGTTCAGTCTTGAAGAAAGGGTTGTCCCCTGAAGGAATGCTTCTTTTTTTCTTGTTTCTTTTACCATTAAAATGTTTGTACCTTTAAAGTGGTAGCCATGTGTTATTCAAATGTCACATAAGAGAAAAGAGTAAATCCTTTTTTTTTGAGGTTTTAAGGCAGCAAACTAGGAACAATGCCAAAGTGGGGTTGATTACTGATCTTAGTTCAGTTTAAGTGTTCAGATGATGAAGGTGCTTTTGAAAGTTTTGAAAGTTGATAAAGGTGAGGCAATGAATCAACTTGGTCTGGAAAACACTGTGGCTGGTATTAAAACTGACACTCTCATACACAGATAGGGCTGTTTGCCCCTCTACAAACAACTGAGAACATGCTGGTCACACAAACATCTCCTGGTGAATAACGTTACCTCAAAATACACAAGATTTAACGCTGACCGCTAGTTTGACATGGGACCAGGTTGCAAAAGTCAAAGTATCAAGAGTTTTTCAAGTTGTTACATTACAAGACAAAGGCACACTTTTTTGGAAAAAAAAAGGTTTAAATTTAAGTTAATTTTTTTACTTTTCATCCTCCACTGTAGTTAGAAAAATAAATAAATAAAACCAATTGATTTATTCATTCTTAGTTGATACCTGATAACTTTCTTTTTAAATTACAACATTTCTCTCATTATGTTTATTTGTCCTGGCATTTACTCTAATAACCTTTTAAATGTATTTATCACTTAGCAGTATTTCCTTAAAAAAAAGAAAGAAATATGGCTGCTCCTGTAAGAGAAACAGTAGTTTAAATGACATACAAAAAAATAAAAAAGAATTTAAATCTGCTCATGAAATTCTTCATCTGAGAATTTCTATTGGAGACATTTTTTTCATTGAATGTAAGTGCAATGTAATATCTAAATAAGTGTCTGTGGAAGGTCTTTTTTTCTTTTCTTTTTGTTTTCTTTTTGTTTTTTTTTTTAGTTAATGTAATGTGGTGGTGTTAAAATCGCTTAAACCTGTTGTTTTGGCATGAGTATGAGTCTAGACTAGGCCATGTGCAGTTGATGTGCTCGGCAGTGTAGAAAAAGAGTTAATCTTATGTACAGCTTAGAACATTTTATAACATTAATAAAGTTTTATATACAAGTACTGTGGTGTGTGTTTTGATTGATGCTGGTGTTGCAGTTGTACAAATAAGACCTGAAGACACTTTTGTGCTTTTAACATGACCCAGAACTGTGGGCTGATCGTGCATAGTGCCAGTTTGTGAAAATGCTTGGATGACTAAAGAAACTGAGGAGAGAAACTAAAAGTCCTCCCCCTTCAGTAATTTAACTGTCAACTTACAAATGCAGAACATCTGGTTTACCTCGGGTTTATTTATCAGAGCAACCGGGAAACTCCAAGAGCTCGTTTTTTCCCGTAAGAAAGAGTAGTAAAAGGGTTATATAAGAACTTAATGTTCTATGTATTGCTCTGATTTGTTTTCTTACTTTTACTTTCTTATGGTGTTTTCTGAACTCTGATTGGTTAAAACAGAAAAACACAAACAGATTCTTCTGAATTGCTGTAGATTTATATTCCTGCAGCCAGCTCAGGCACAAACCTCAGATCCAGATCTGCCTGCAGCGCAGAGACCACCAGCTTTTCTTAGACTCTCAACAAGTACCCCACATACAGCAGCATATGTTTCATGACAACGGAAGACGACATTACCGCATGTGGTGAGTCTGATGATCTTTTTCTTCTAGTTGTGTAGTGCTAATCTATTGATTGATTCAATTAAATGACTTTTTAGGATTTATGTAACACACTTTTTCTGTAAAACCTCCATATTTGTGCCATAACTTGCTTGAAATCATTACATAAGCAGTCAAGAAGACGAATTTCTTGGAAAAAAAGACAATAAACACTGAAGCTTTGCAAACAAATAACTTTCAGAGGAGAAATAATTTTTCGGAGGTGTAAAGAGTTTGGACCCCTGCGATGGCTCTGTGCAGCAGCTTGGTGCTGCTGCTGAAGCTCCTTAGCTGCATAACGATCAGTCTGGCCTGCTTCTGTGATCGGTATCCCTGGACATCCTGGTCCGCGTGCTCCAGCACCTGCAACCACGGTACTCAGCAAAGAGAGAGGTAATACTGCACAGGCGTGATGTGATAAAGCCCACACGCCTACGACAACACAGACACATATCAGTGAGACGGCACTGGCAAAAGTAAGGTTAAATTGAGAGAAGATGCAAATGCAAATCCTCCAAATGAAATTACTTGTGGAATTACTGCCAAAGCAATTGTGCAATGCATCAGGAACAACTGTCTTTTCTCTAGTGCTGTAATTTGTTGTTAGAAAAACCGAAAGCCTAAAACAGATAGTGCCAGAAATTCATGAGTCCAAAAGTGATTTTTTACATCTTAATAACAGGCAGTTCCAGTATGATGATTATTTCTGGAGGAGCAGCTGTCATCAGATGTGTGACAAGTATGACACAAGAGCCTGTAATGAACAGGCATGTCCAATAAACTGCCAGCTGACAGAGTTTGGCCCATGGTCTGACTGCTCACCCTGCGCCAAGAAACAGGCAAGAAACACACAAAATACACCCGCTTTTACTTCAATACTTTGTCCACACTGAGAGCATCCAGTACACTCAGGCTGAAAGGCTCATGCAATCAGACTGGCCTTCACAGAATAACTTTATTGTACTTCTCAAATACTAAAAATATATACAGCTTATAAAAATCAGATGCTATCAGCACAAACAATTTTCATCAACAATTTGCATCGATCAAAAGAAAAGGGGGGGCAATGCAAAGAACATGAATCTTTCAATCTCTGGGGACATATTGGCACATCTTGGCTAAGGTTGGAAACCATGTTGGAGCCTTGATGTTGCACTGTCTGGGAACCATCATTACTCAGTGCAGGCTGCAGTTAGATCTAGAAAGCTATAGACTGTGGTACCCATAGAGCAATGCATTATAAGTGCATTAAAATAAACTGACAAACATGTTATATTATTTTTATGGACAAATTCATCATTTGTGCAGTTGAATAATTACACAGCCCAAAAGTCACCAGCCACACATGCAACAGAGATCCTGTTTTGCACACTGAGACATGAAAGAGGGTCATTTTCACCTTTTCTGGTAATGGTTTTTTGCTTGCTCAAAGCAATGTGATGTTTTATGAGTGGGAGTGGAGAACAATGGGCCCAATGATCAGTTCATGATAGACCCGTCTAAGAGCAATCACATCCACACATGACGGATGACGTCATACACACATCCATCTTTTCTTTTGATCTGTCCCATTTTCTTTTTAAATATATATTTTTTAATATTGATCAGTTTTAGGTTATGAAGTAATCAGAATCAGAAAACTTTATCAGTTCCTGGGAAGGCAAATTCTTTCCAGCAGCTCCATTGACAGGTACAAAACAGACATGAACAAAAAGAAAAACCCACAGACATACTGAGGTATTCCACCTCAATTCACCCACATCCACAGTGTAAATGCCAGAGTCATGTCATGTGAGTGCACATAGTTAGTAATTGGTTAAAATCTACTTTAAGTAAATACACTTAAAGTCTATCTTTAATGCTGCTGCCTCAGTTTCGGACCCGGTCTGTGGAGCGACCATCCCAGTTCGGTGGATCAGACTGCAGTGTGGAGATCACAGAGGAGAGGCCATGTTATCCATCCAAAGAGTGCATGTTGCCACCTATCAGCTGCATCAATGAATTCAAGTGTGATAATGGTAAACAGTGTTTTGTTTTTCATTCTTTTTTTCCCCTCTTTATGTACCACTTATGTGTTACGGCTTGAGAGATAATTGTATTGTTTTCTAGCCCTTATTGTTGCTGTCTGCTGTTAAAGTGACATACATAAACGTACACATGTAAGACTGTTCCTCCTGCTACAGGGCGCTGCATCAACTCCACCCTAACATGCAACAGACAGAACGACTGTGGAGATAACTCTGACGAGAGGGACTGTCACAGCTTCAAAGTGGTGTGTCCAGCTGAGAAGAGAGTGGCCCCTGGTGCTGACCTGGTGGGAAATGGGTAAGTTCATGGTCGATGCTCGAGGCCCACCGTTGAGTTTGCCATCAGTTAACTAACACTGTTCCCTGCTTTGCTCACAAATCCCATTCCTGTTAAATGTTTCATGAGAAAATGATAAAACAGATTTTTTTTTTCTGTCAAATGTTGTTTTGAGCACATTTTAAGGTTGCACATTGGGAAAGTTTGAAGGAAGTTCACTTCCTTGCATCAATGATCATGTTTATCCCTATGGAGATTAGTCAAAACTCGCTGACATCAGTGGATAAACGTGCTTTAAAGAGTTAATGAAGATATGCTATTACAGTCTCTATAATACATTTATTACAGCTGAACAAAGAGAAGTAATAATAAAATCAATACATATAAACAACTTATAAACATTTTGTATAAACATTGATAAGTGATGGACACTCAATTTCAAAAATAAATGTAAAAACCTTAAACTAAATCACAGGTAAAATCAATTGTATTTAAAAAAAATTGTGACTTTAAAAAAAAAAGACCTTGAACCTTCCTCATCAATGTCTGTGATAATCTAAAGATTACCTGCCTGCTGGTGTTGTGACAGGTTGGTATAACTATTGCTTTTGAGGTTTGACTCTTTTTGATCTGTGTTTGAAGTTTTGATGCTCTGGCAGAGGAGCCAAGGGGAGCAGTGCTGGACAACATGTTCATGGGAGGAAGCTGCACCATCAGGAGGCCTCCAAAGACACTTCTCTATCATCGGATTCCTCACAACTTCGAGACCTTTGAGATTAAGGTAGTGTTTGATATTGTTGTGTTTCATTCATTGACAGCTGATTCTACTGACTGAAGAAACAATTGACTTATTGGCAAGCCCCGCCCCCCATAGTTACTGCTTCTAGCTCGGACAGTCTATCAGCACTGTTTGAACCACACGGGTACCAAGAGTTTCCCAAAAGCATATAAAGGATGGCTGCAACGATGTTGGTAATCTATATAGTAATGTGATTGTTAAACAACGGACAGATGTTTCCCAAGAACATCGTTCAAAGAAATGTTTGCAAACCCTGTTTATAAGACTCGAAACGTGGTTACGTCTTCCATTACTACAGATTATGGAAGACGTAATCGGTGGTAATGGAAGTTCACATGTACTGTATATAAACATGAAATATAAACAAAAAGATGAATTTGTTGCTTAAATAGGAATTGCAACTGTTTCATCTGATGAAAAAAAAAAACAACTAAAAACTTTTCAATGTGTTTAGTTTTGTGTGTCATACATTTAGACAGGAGTGACAAATGACAAAAGGTGCTCAAAAGAAAAAAGAACAAGAAGAAAAAAAAGCTCTGTTTGTCCCACAGTGGAGAAACTATATTTTTGCAACAGCAAAGAACAAGAGCAGATGTGGTACAGTAAGAGTCCAAAACTTGTAAGACAAACTCTAAGATAAATAAGAAAATACAAAAATAAATAACTAAAGAGTACCCATGTCCCACTATTCAAGTATTTGAATATGGTTGAGTATGTGGCTATGAGTATGTACAGTACGTAGAAATAAAAATAAGTAAAGTGAGGGATAAATTTGTGTTCTTCAGTGTCACAGGCTTTGAGCTTTAACAGCCATCTCATGATGCGTCTGTTAGAGACTTATATTCCTGCATGAAAGTGTCTCGTAACTCTGCAGACCCTCAGGGCAACACAGTAGTATTGTTACCTCAGTTTTATAACTGTGTTTGGGATTGTTTAGGCCGGAGAGGTAGCGGACTTCAGCACCGAGCCTCATCCCGTACACACTGAGCCCATCAGCGTGAAGAAATCCAGCTCGATATCTCAACAAAGGAACGATCCATCCAAACAGCTCTTCCTCATCTTCTTCCTCCATAATTCACATAGCACACAGTTCACTTCTAACAAGGCCGCGTTTGAGGCTTCAAAGAAGAAGGTGAGCGATGCAGTGATCACTCATTTATTTGTCATATTTGTCGAGTTACTCATAAGGTTTTTAAGATGACACACACACACACACACACATAAATATATTCTTCATTTTTCTCATTCTTTCCTTCCTAGGACTCCAAGTTTTTCCGAGTGGATCAGGTTCTTCCCGTGTCTACATTTAAGTTAAGGGACCCGGAGGACCTTGTCCTTTCACAGCCTTTCCTTCAGTTCCTTCACTCACTCCCTCTGGAGTACAACTATGCCCTGTACAGGGACATCTTCCAGCGCTTCGGTACACACTACTACGGCTCAGGATCACTGGGAGGCCACTATGACCTGCTGTACCAGTACAGTCGAGAGGAGCTCCAGAGTTTAGGTACACCAACACATCTGGAATCCTGGTAACCTGATGTGTCCTACCTGGTTGTCATCTACAACGGCAACCAAAAACTCAGACTATTCATACCTGTTCTCAATCACCAGATGTTAGGCAACGCAGTGTTGTAGTCAAGTCACCAAACTTCAAGTCCAGAGTCCATTCCCCAGTGTTTGAGTCTGATTCAAGTCCAAGTCAAGTCCCCCATTGATCTGAATAAAATATACAATAATCTGATATTTAACTTGATTATCTGACAGCTGTTTATAGCCTAAGTGTTGGGTTTTTTTGTTTTGTTTTGTTTCTTTTTTTTATCCAAAGCAACTGATTCTTGGTGACTTGATGGTCTTAGGAGGGCGCTGTCCCAATGGCGACCTGCACATGTGTACCTCTCTTTGCAAGTTTCGTCGCTGGCGACCAATAAAGTATTTTTATTTATTTATTTATTTTATTTATTCCAACATCAATCAAACTTCCATTAACTTACAAATAAATCATTTAACTGACAGGCTAACTCCACCACTTGGCTAGTACTTACTGACAAAGGTCTTTTTAACATCAGTGGGGTACAGTTGCAGTCTCTGCTCTGCATGGCAGCAGCAGGCATGCAGACCATGAGAAAAGACGAGTTTTAACTCAAGTTCACCAGTTAGAAGACCCCCTACTAACATTTGTACAGTGTCTCTACAGCTTTGCCCCTGCTTAAACTGAGCAAAAAACATTATGGTAGCATTTACTTCTTGGGGTGGATTCTTTCCAGATGTCTACTGAAATTGGACCTTGATGCTTCCTGGGGTTTATTAGTCCAAATGCAGCTAATGCACAAGTCTGAGTTAAATCACAAGTCCTTAAGTCCTGGACTTGAGTACTACAACTCTGAGGCAGCACAAGTCATCTAATATAGCACACGCATGATATAACAAGAGTTTATATTGTGTTTGTTTTATATTTCTATTGTCTGAAACAGTCATTTATTTTTCCTCTGGCAGGTGAAACAGAAGAGCACGTCACAGGCTGCTTGGGTCAGGAGACCACCTGGACCATCATCCTCTACACTGAGCACAGTAGTGTAACTCGATGCAACAATAACAGGATGACTCAGAAATATCAAGGTTACAGCAAAAGTTTTTTTCCTTTTCTTTTCTTTTTTTTTTTTTTTTTTGTAAATGACCAAATTCCTATTTCTTTGTTGTCTGCCTGTTTCACGCATAGGTTCCTATATTCAGGCAGCAGAGAAATCTTTCTCCATGGTGAAGGGAGGTCGTATCAGGGAAGCAGCTGCTCTGGCCTGGGAGAGGCAGGGACCCGCTCCAGATCGAACATCATACAATAACTGGGTCAAGTCTGTACTCGACAACCCTGCCGTGGTCAATTACAAGGTTAACTCTTGGTTTCTTCACCCAGACATCACAGAAACACCGTCTTTGTCTCCGATCTCAGATATTGGTCCTACACTTGTCTGTGTTTGTGTTTGCCCAGCTGCTTCCCATCATAGATCTAGTACGAGGAATTCCCTGTGCTGTCACAAAGAGGAGGCACCTGCGGAAAGCCCTGCTGCAGTACCTGGAGGAGTTTGATACCTGCAAGTGTGCCCCTTGTCCCAACAATGCAAAACCAGTTCTTTCTGGCACTGAGTGCAAGTGTGTTTGTCAGACTGGCACGTTCGGTACCAACTGTGAGAGACGAGCTCCTGATTACACTTCAGGTATGTAACCATCTTCAGTGTCCAGCTGCTAGAGTCAGGAGGAAGATGTTCCTGACACACTGTAGAAGTGTCCTGTATTATTTTTATTCACTCTGAATTTCCCATCTTGGGGTTTTTTTTTTGTCTCCTTGTAGTTCATTATTAAACAAATACATGTGATACTTAGTGCTTTTATTTAGTTCCTCAGGAATTTTGTGTTTTATTCCCTTAGGTGCAATGACAAGATAGCAGTGAGACTAAGCCACTTCACGCTGATCACACTAATACTTCCTTACTGATTAGCTACCTTGGTTTAGTTCTGATACCAACCTTGGAACAAACTTGAAATCACAGCTTTAAACACTGAAACATCAGAGCAATTTTGGTTCGGCCCAACTTTTTCACATTGTAGACCATGAGCTCCACAGGTCAGGAAGAGCAGATGCGTAGTCACACTTTTTTCTAGTCTGACCAGGCTTTGGTTACTTTTATGCTGAAAATGTAGTTTAACGTGTAATTTCCACAGAGGCAGTAGATGGTTACTGGAGCTGCTGGGGGCCATGGAGCAGCTGTGGATCCCACATGAAGCAGCATCGGACGAGGCGGTGTGACAACCCTGCCCCCCTCAGAGGAGGCCAACCATGCATTGGTCCAGACAGAGAGGAGGAATCATGTCACATCTCCCTTTTTGAAAAGTAGGATGGTCGGCAATCTTTAATGCATGTTCATTTACAGAATCGGTCATGAGTCGTTGTGCCTTTGGTTCCTTTAGTGAGGACTGTTTTCACCTTTTTCTTTGCCTGTTATATGCAGGTAAATGTCAATACCTGTTATTTTTGTATAAATTGAAACATGCTGTTTAATGCTGGATTCAGTGATGTGGTTCATGTTTTGTGTGCAGACAGGAGTCCTGTGACAATGATGATGATTTCACTGTGGGCTGGAGAGAGGAGCTGCCTCCTGGTGTTGAGGGCTGTCTGAGGCCCCAGAGGCCTGCCAACAGCTTCCTCAGGGTAAAATTATATGTAATAGATAGGAAAGCCACAAACTGATGATTACTGCTTCTATGTGATACATATTTCATACGGAAAACTCATTACTGACAATTGGTTAAACGCATATCTGAAAATCCAGTCATGATTTCCAAGTGGAAATTAGAGTGTTTTGTACTTTTCCTATTTTAATAATTCTCCACTCAAACAGAAAGCAAAACCGTATTACAACTTTGGTGAGGATGAGGAGTTCGAGTGCTTCACTGGATTCGACCTGGAGGGTTTTCAGTTCATCAACTGTCTTCCCGATGGAACCTGGAGTCAACCACAAGGAAGATGCTTCAGTAAGTCAGCTTTCTCACTACATCAGTGAGTTTGACACCCTGGTGTCTGCATTCTCCACAACTTTTGCACTTGATGTCCTTAACATCAGTCATCTGTTTTCTGTTCAGAGAAGTACTGCCCTCCTCCAAAAATCCATGATGACATGACGCTCTCCCCCACCAAAGAGGCATATGGAGTTGGTGAGGTGGTGGGTTTGAAGTGCAATGAGCCAGGCCTGACGCCACATCCACTCGGTTCCTATAGATGCAGCAACAGTCTAGCATGGGAACCTTCGTTACCTGCCAACCTACGCTGCACTGACGGTAAAGTGCCGTTCAGGAGTGGAGGAAATACCAGCTCTATTCAGTTTTTCCTTATTTTGAGTTCCCACATGAATCAACCCTCAGGAAAATCTTTGACATGTAATACTTTAGGCTTAAAGCTGATTATTGAATCTTAACAAAACGTCATTTTCGTTTCTCATGCCTGGAGAGCAAGAGATTTTGTAAGATCAAAAAATGTGGCTATTGATTAACATAAATGACATTATGATATATAGCTATATATACTGTATATTTTCCAGTTGTAATCACATTTTGCATTTATGTATACTTAATTATTCATATGCATCTGTGTCTATATCTATAAAAAACCTTACATAGTACAGAAACTACATATGTATATATCACATGTACTTATTGTAAAGTTACTACTTATGCACTTTTGGTTAGACGCAATCTGTATTTGATTACCTTGTACCTGTGACATGCAATTACAATAAGGTTTAGTCTAATCTAATCTAATCTAATCTAATCTAATCTAATCTAATCTAATCTAATCTAATCTAATCTAATCTAATCTAATCTAATAATGACAGTAATAGAATGCAGGAAAATACAAGAAGAGGATGTATCTTCAAACTGTTGAGAAAGAAAACCCGTGGCATCCTTTCTGAAATAATTTGGATTACGGTAACATATAGGGGCTAGGGGCTCCATTAAGTGGAGGCTGTGTGTTACCTGTCTAGAGTGGAACTCCATTTCCCTGCAATCTGGGGCCAGAACCTTCTCAAACAGGGAACCAGCAAAAGACAAAAAAAAATGCTCACCTTTAAACCATCCTGCTTCCCTGTCATGCCTCACACGAGGAGTTAAAGTTTGACTTTTATTTTATTTTTTCATGAAGTACAGGAGTAGTGGTGTAGGTGGTCGTGAATAACTCAAACTACAGATTTAGTCTTGCTTTGTCTAGATTCTGTTGTTTTTGTTTGTGTGTGTGTAGAACAACCCTCTGTTCCTGATGGTCAGTGTGGTCCAGGCCAGAAGCTGCAGGGCTCTCACTGTGGCTGCATCCAACGGGAGAGCTGCCTGTAAGTATTTTGCTATTCATTCATTTTTTAATCCCCTTTTACCATCTTTTATTTTCATTATTTACATTTTTGTTTTAGTAACATGATTTTACTCTACACTCATTTATCTGCATATATATATATATATATATATATATATATATATATATATATGCAGATAAATATATATATATA
>JAOWBL010040723.1:0-26706 GCA_028564865.1 Zenarchopterus dispar | reverse complement strand
ATGTGTGCATATATACATATATATATATAATATACATATATATAATATTATATATATATATACATATATGTGTGTGTATATGTATATATATATATATATATATATATATATATATATTGAATGTACTAGTTTTTCTATTTCTGAAGTTTTGAATAGAGATTAAGTATGGTAGAAATTGAGGTTTGGTTGGGTTTGGGATTAAGAGCAGAATGTCATGGTTAAATGTTAAAGCTTGGGTGATAGACTGCAGGCCACAGATTTTTACTTTATAATGTCCTTACAAGTCCTGAATGTGCTTTTGGATGTGTGGAAACATGTTTACCACAAAAAAAAGCACAACTCAAAATAAGCCATGGAAACAAAAGAACACCCAAAACAGAAGAGAAAAACACCAGTTGTAATGTTCTTTAGGCATACCTTCCCTGTTTCTTGTAAGCTTATATTGAGGGGGACAATTGCGTATGTTGTAGATATTGTGATAGTTGTTGTTCCTCTGTCTCTCCTTCAGCATGCTCTGGCGTTACACTGCACAGAACTGGTGGCCTAAAAGCAAACAAATGGTTTCATTTATGTTGCTCTGTGAGGCTCTGTGGGCTCACATAGGATTGTACTCAGTACAATCATTATCTTTAGACTCATTTTTCCTTTCACTCACTGTGGTAATTCGCTGAATACATCCAGACTGATGCTTACTCAGAAGCTTGCTTCTTTTAGGCAGGTTTTGATTATGACTCAAGTTGAACTTCAAATAGATATTTATTCTTTTTAGTCTGGAGGACTCAGGAATACTTACAAGTAATTGCCCAGGAATTTGCAGCGTTAACACACAACACTTGGCACTAAGATGAGTGAGTCTTTGTGCTTTGGAGGGGTTTTGGGGTTTTTTTCTACCGAAGGTCACATCAAACGCTGCAGCTAATCTACTTAAATGAGAAAAGGGAAAAGTAATATTCCCATCCTGTGGTGAGTTGATGGTCTTGTTGATTAAGGCTTAAACTGCCAATTACACAGACCAGACAACATCAGAAGCCATGTCAGATTGACTCCCAGGAAGTTTTCATTATTTATGTACTTCTTTAGCTGATTATGTGCTCTGACATAACAAACACAGTGAAAAAGCAAGTGATTTGCACATGATAGTGGCATGAATAGCTAGGAATTTATAGACCTCTCAGCAATGTTCTTTATTTATCAATAAACACTAGATCCCTTTCCTCCACAGCGACATTACTAAGTATAGAATTTTTGATGTATTTCTTTCACTGTCCCCTTTTTATCTAGTTTTCAACGCTGTGTGAAAATCTGGTGATGTTCAGATCATATTTGTGCAGAAAGCATAGATTGTGACGAGTTCGCAATAATATTAGTCAGAATCTTGGAGCGAACTGGCATGATGATGGAGGGGATGGAAGTTTGTTTTTGTTTGTTTGTTTTTCTGCTCATTTATTGCAGGAGAATATACTGTATAACCCAATAAAATATATTTTTAAAAAATCATCTTTTAACAGATGGGAAATGAGTCTCTCTGAGGTACAAAATGTTTCACAAGTCTTGTTACGAGCAGAGTAATGCAGGCTCAGTTTGATTAAAATTAATTATGCACATTGGAGGAACATGTGACTCCATAGTGGAGGAACTGACTGAAGGCCTGATAGCAAAGAGTTTGGCAGGAAAAATGCTTGGAGTTATGTGTGCAACCTGGTAGGATATAAAATAATGTTCAGATCCTTAAAAAAGAGCCTGAGGCTCATGGCAATTAGTGGAGCCCAAACTAAAAACATAATTAGTTTCCACAAAATTCCTAAGGTAACACTGAGCTTTTCTTTTTTGTTCAATTTTTTCCAAAATTCATTTAGTCATAGCATCTTTCTGGTTTTTCCCCAGTGGAGTCCTCAGAATGAGCGCTGTGAACCTCCCAGCATTCATACATGGTTGAGTTCAGTCAACAAAAAAAGAAGAAAATTATGAGGGTTAAAGAGTTAGTCACACATAAGAACTATGTGGAGCACAAGTTTTAACTGATGAGCTAGGGGTAAAAACATGAGTGATTTAACAGTGGGCTGATGATGTATGAGACACGTTAGGGAGTGGTGTAGAGGTATCTGGATCTAGATTGACTCACAGTCCGCTCAAGTCTCAGAAATGACTCACATATTAAGTTTTGCTTTTTGTTTTTTTTTTCCATTTGACTTTCTAACTCTTTTGGGATACCAAACCAATTATGTTTCATGTTGTTAAACAAATAGTTGTAATATGAATTAGATCCTGCTAAAGTTATATTGACATTTTATTTAAGAATTTGGGACATTTTAGGATTGCAGACATATTTCTACAGTTGTAAGAAAATCATGAACAGTCTTCCTGAGTGGGGCCATGCTTTGGTGGGAGTCTTTTCCCCATCTTTGCATTACAACAAAATCTATGTATCCATCCATCCATTATCTAAAGGCTACCCTTCTACCCATCCATCCATCCATCCACCCATCCATTCATCCATTCATCCATCCATCCATTTTCTATCCCCAGCTCCTCTTATTCAGGGTCACTGGGATCTTCTGGGGTCTATCCCAGCTTTCTTTGGGCAAAACGTAGGGTACACCCTGGACGTGTCTCCATTTTGCAATAACATCAAATGTTTAGTATTACCCCAGTTATTGTTTCACAAACTAATTAAAAAATTGTGTCCTTCCATGACATAATTAGTGTTAACAACTAAAAGGGACCCCTCTAAACTTTGAGTCGCAAACCATCTTGAAATTCTGGCTTGTATTCTTTGGA
This sequence comes from Zenarchopterus dispar, assembly GCA_028564865.1. Lineage (NCBI taxonomy): Eukaryota > Metazoa > Chordata > Actinopteri > Beloniformes > Zenarchopteridae > Zenarchopterus > Zenarchopterus dispar. The sequence goes on along the minus strand of JAOWBL010040723.1, from coordinate 23,928 downwards.
TGTGTGAGGGTGTCAAATTTTGGTCTTGTATTGTTAACATCCATGGTAGTTATAGCAGCTCCTGCAGAACTTGAGATATCTTTCTCACCAACACCTTAAGCAGTAGATGGCATATGTGTATGCTTGTCTTACATTTCAGATATTGTATATAATAATATAGTTTTATAAAACATCCCTTCAGTGCAGTGGTGTGTGTTATTTATCACTTTGCAAGGGAAGGGAGTGTTGTTTATAACTAATTGTGAGTGCTAACTTCTTTTTGCAGCACAGAAAGTAGTTTAAAAGTGGATTCATTACTTCACTTCACACAGGATTTTACATGTTTTTATTGAAGAATCTCTTTTGCTACACATGGATGGCATGAGTCAACGAATCTTTGTAAACAATGAACCCTTTATAAATATACCTCTGGAAACAATATATACACTTCATCTGATTTTAGTCCCAGGGTATTTTTGCTTTCTTTGCACACAGTGAACTTAGGAAGATTCTAAAAATAGTATGATTTACTTTTGAACAAGTAACCTATTTAAATCCATTTGATTTAACATTCAGTACTTTAGTGTCACATCAACAATGTTGATTGGAATTTGTTGCAGTGGGTTTTTAATGCACTGATAATAAAAACATTCAACCATCACATGACAAAATAAAATAAAATAAGTTCTTAAAAATAAATACACCCTTGTGATGATAAATCCACACAATAAATTAAAATCTATTTTTAAATTAGAATTGCAATTCAGTTTATTTGATATGTGATCTCAATAGTTGGAATCAAAATGGATGACACTTAAAGATAAAATAACCCCAACCAAGAAATCTTTAAAGTTGTGTACAAAAATCCTTACTGAGCTTTGGTGGGTGATTCATTGCAGTCAACAACTGAGTAGAGTGGTTAGTGATCACAGAGAAGTGAAGTAAAGATATTTTCACTTAATGAATGCAGAAACAAGGCAGCAGCTAGCTGTGTTTACTACTTGCTGCAAACATTGGCACCATTTTGGCATTTTCACTTGTGGGATACTGTTGTTGGATTACAAGCACTGCTTGTTCCTGCAGCCTTTGTCTATCTTGAGACTCTCTCTGGTCTCTGTTTTGCTGTAGTATGTGGGAAAATGAAGCTGTCATAACCTTTAGCAAGAGCTGTGCCCTGAATTCTCAGAGATATAAATTAAAGTCACCTGTGCGCACAATCAGATTGTTTAGTTACTGGAAAATAGAGGACCTCATAATGCTGTATGTTGTAAACACGTTGAAATTCACTGTGCTTTATCAATATTCTGTTAAAAGAATGCAGTCAGCAGGCATTAAAACAATAAATGTCATTTTGGTAAATATATCGATCTTAGAAAGGTATGTTAAATTTTCTTCAGTCAAACATCAAGGTTAAATACTATTTGTAAAGACTAGTAGTTAAACATTTCACTATTCACATTGTAAATTAAAAAAAAAAAAAAAAAATTCAAACCTCCCAGTTTGGATGGCAGTGTAAATACAGAGCTTGAACCATAATTGACATCAAATCAAAACAGGGAACAAACATGATCTCTTAAAGCCAAAACCAAAAACCAAACAAAGTGTCATTTTAAAAGATCTTGATTCACCACCACTGCTCTGCAATGTTGTTGTCGCTCAATATCCACCAAAAGTATGTTTGACTTCAAAAGACTGACTTACTTTTGCTAGAATTTATGTCCCCACCCCAGGCTAGAGCCAGGCTGTATTCACAGGGTAAAAGAGCAAATAACAAAAACATCACAGAGGCTTTCCATCCAGGCCTTTTGTGCTTCAACTGAGATGCTCATCAGCTGTGCATTTGATATGGCTGTTAAATGTGTAAAATGCTTTCTCCATGTGGAGCGTCATGTGCTTTATTGTCCCAGACCGTTGAAATGGATATAAATGACAATTTAAACAAAAGCTTTCACAGTACAGTAAAAAAAAAATAATGACCAACAGAAACAGTTTGTCCATCCGCCTACAAAAGTGTCCAATATTTTCAAAATATGACATGATTACGTAGTTCTACTTGTCTTTATCTTAATGTTACCAAAATAAAATTATCCGACTTCATTTCTGATGGTTGTGAGTTCCTTTGTCAGTTTCATCTCATATTTTTTTTTCTTTTCAAAATAGAAAACTCACAACTCCCACGGATCAAGACTACAAACAAAGACAAGGTGAGAATATATCAAATAATTTATTCAAAAAAGGATGATCTTCGCCATGTTTTTTCAAGTTCTGCTAATACATACTTCTGTCATCTGGATTAAAGCACAAACCCGCAGGACATAGAGCTGGAGCAACAGTAATGTGAGTACCCCTCTAAGATAATTAAAATGCTGTGTTGTGTCAAACATCTGGTTTCAGCATGAATAATAATACCATAAGGACATGCTTTTGACTATAGTACGACAGCAAAGCCTATACATCTTTATGTTATTATATTTTCAATATTCTTTTCTTTTCTCTTTGCAGGCCATGAAGATGTCATCACAGCAGCAGCATACAGAGCACTTGGGGAACTGAAATTTTTAATCTATCACAAACAAGTTTTAATGTTATCATATGTGTAATGTATCCCCTTTACCTTTTTAATCAGAAGCTTTGTTCAAACTGAGAAAAACAATGAACCTTATTTTGAATAATGTGCTGTGTATATTATGCATTATCTATTACAGATATATTTTAAGTTCACTATAAAAGTTTTATTTTTTTCAGTAGTCATCTACTTTGAATAATGTGTTTCCATGTGCTACCATTTAACCAGCTGTTTGCAATGTTTCCATAAGTTATTTATTATCTTAACTCCATGCACTTACTTTATTGGCAATAAAAGTTAACCATCAATACCAAACTTGTTTTTAATCCTGTCCAGGTGCCAGCTCTCTGTGGTCTCAAACATGAACAGAATAAAATCATAAATAAATGGCAAGCAGTTATTATTAAAGCACCAGTGTAAAGCTTGCATCCTCTCTGCAATGCATTCAAGCCCATCTCATTATCAATCTACAGTACTTCTCTTCACATTGCCAGTTTGTATAAATTATAACAACGTATTCACAAAGTTTGATTGCAAAGTGGATCTAGTGGTTTCAGTGTGAATTCTAAATAATAACATGCAATTGGTCATACATCCTAAGCTGTTTTTACCCCCGGAAGAGTGCAGCAAAAATCTGACAGATACACATTAGTCACTGTGTAGCATATGACTGCATCCAGTAAGACTAAGGTGCTGCTCAGTTCATGCATATGTATGACATTGAATTATTATTGCATAGTAACTGAAAATAACCAGATAATAAAAAAGTGTATTCCATCATACCATCATGACTCCCACACATGTTATCTGAGTGGTTGCCCTGCCTTTTGTTTTGTAATAGTAAATTTCAGAATGCCTGAGTTTGAGAAGAAATGGGTAATTCCCAAAAAGTGAAACATTTGTATGTGTCTCAGTGGACTACATAAGAGAATCTTCTTAAAAGATTTCCACATGTAACTGACTGCATATGTGTTGGCCTCTCTTTTGTTTTTGAGGAATCTGTGTAGGAAGCAGAGTAGGAGAAGAAAAGAAAACCAGCTGTACCCCATGGACTCTGCAGAACCATGTAGCCCATAATATAACATGATCCGTACCGCCCTCAATCTCACAAGCTACCACTTATCAATGAGCAAACCATTGTTGCAGTGGCAACAATCCATCCTTCACCGCAGGAGATTGGTCCATTACAAAACAAGAAAAACATTTCTTTAATAGTGTAGTTCCTTTCAGTTGAGGATTAAAGGCAGCTGCTGAGCAATAGATAGGAAGATGAAAGGGCAAGTTGTCTCCAACAGACAGAATACGAGGAAACTCCCCAAGAGATAAAATTGGCAAAAGGATCCCACCCTTCTCCTCTTTCCCAATTTTTTAAAACCTTTTCAAAAGCCTGCACACTAGAAATAATGTTCCCAAAAATATTAACTAAATTACCTACTTTTCAGGGAAAAAGAAAGAGATTGTTCCTAATGATACTGTGCTCCTTGAAACTTTGGGAGACCTTTAGAATATCCGTTTTTGCATAAATGGGACCCAAAATGTCATGGCATTTCCAAAAAAATAAAAAATAAAGTTTTTGGAGAAGATATAAACCATATTAAACAAATGAGACAGAAATACATATCCAATTGCAGTAAACTTATGCAAGCCTTTGCCTCTACTATCTGGTGTAATCCTGTGTGGCAGTAGAAGACAATATTTTTTTCTTTTCTCTTCTTTTCTCTTCTTCTCTTCTCTTTTCTTTTCTTTTTCTCTTCTTTTTTTGTTGAAATGTCTTGAATTTATTTTAGTGTATTTATCTTCACAGAGCACCTTAAACTCTGGGATGTTGGTGGCGTCCCAACACTGCTTCAAGGTGTTTGTCAGCTCTTCACTTGGACAAGGATGATGATTTTGCCCACTCCAAAGCATTAACCTCTATTATTCTATTACTGTTGTCTAACCATGCTTTAGTGGAACCACTTGCACACTTAAGGTCATCATTTTATACAATCCCATACACAGTCCTTCCCTCCCTACCTTCCTCTCTGTCTCATTCACTTTTATTTTATTTATTATTATTTTTTGAGATTCAGTGCACAGACAGATGCTCTGATATTTTCCTTCAAAACTCAGGCATGCAGCCCAAACTATGACACTTATGCCACTGTGTTTCACAGATAAAAGTACAGATATTATGGGGAATTTAGTGTTTTCCCTTATCAAAATATGTTTAAATCAACGCCACATAATACTTTAAATCTCAACCATCTACAAACCATTATTTTTACATCCGTTTTTATGTGAGCACATTATCTTTAGAAAACTGCAACAAGCCGTCAATGTTCTTTTTGAAGAGCAGTGGTTTTCCCCTTGGAGCCCTGCCAGTTCAGTAATCTCCTCATGTTTGATGCATCAACAATAATGTTATCCATGGCTGACGTCTCTTATTTAATTAGAGTTTACCCTGGTTCTTTTGTAAGCATACAAGCTTACAAACGTTTGGGCTACAATGCTCGCCATCATACATTTCTGGGAAGATCACACCATAAACCCCTCTCACTATTTGTTTATGGAATAAGGCTTATTCTCATTTTACAGTCAAATCAGTTGCCAATCCTAGAAGCTGACATACTTTTCTTCCCATGTAATCTGTTTGATTGCCAACTTTAAATCACAATTGTCTTACGAAGTCATTCATATGGAAACACAATTCTGCAGACAATTTTATTGTCTTCAGATTTAATAAAAACTACAAATGTATCATTAAATCACATCAGTAACTACATACAGCATCATTACTTTGGCAAGCACATGCTTCTATTTGATGACTAATACAATGCACACTCTCGTAGACACTGAATCCAAGAAAGCATTTTCAAAAATTGTAATGCAGCCAAATTTATGAATATATGAAATCAGCTCGGTATAATAAAAAGGCTCATTTGAAAGGGATTTTTTTTCTCAGTTACAGACACAAACAAATCATCACACAACTTCAAATGTTAAAGGAAAACGTTAATAAAACTTTGAGTAAATTAAGTTTTGTGTTCAACAGTTTCAGTCACAGTTTCAGTGAGTTACAGTATACAAGTCGTGGATAACGCAAGATACTGACAAATGCTATATCTGAGAAAGATTCAAAAGCATTGTTACCTGGCCTGAAGTTTTATCGCTTTCCACATGGTGGAGGCAAAGATCCAAACTGAATCTCATGGAGATGACTAACAATGCTATTCAGAAAATACTCACAGATATGACAAACAAAAGCTATTGTCACTGGCTACAACATATTTATAGGTAAGAGTGTTATGTATATACGGAAACTGGTATGCTAATTAATATGCAAAAAGGATGTCAGTCATCTGGCCATTTTTCCTACCTCTCTTTCACCAATACAACTGCCATCTGGATATGAGATTACACAGCAGTGGTAATTTCTGTTGACTAATACTGGAGCTGTTAAATCACTGAAAAAAAGGACAAACTATTAAAACTGTTGAACAAAACTATCTCTACCACATTTTAGTGGAGACAGCAGTGAATAGTGTATGGATGGAGACACTGTGAGAGCAGGAAGAGCTACACATCAACAAAGGCAACACGCCGCAAACAGTAGGCAGCTTCGGCAGGGATGTTACTGGCGCTGATCTCATTGGCATCCAAACGCAGCATTTTCAGCTTGGAGAAGTTTGTCATGTCAGTTGTACTGCAGAAACTGCTCAGGGAGAACTCTGAAAGAGGAGTGAAATGGGGAAAAGAGGTTACATTTGCACTTACATCACAAATGCTGTCCAAACACGCCGTTTTTATTAAAAATGGCTATTTTTGTCTTTTCTGAATGTCTCACTCTGTACGTGTGCAGCACTGACATGACTGTTAACTGTGGTCAAAACTGCAGTTCAAATAAGTCAGTGAACCAAATATGATCAGAAGTTGAAGGAATTCAACTTTCAGAGACTTGTGGCATTGTGCAACCAAGGCAGCTTCCAAGAGCACACATGAACCAGCAAATAATTAAATTTTACTGTATATGATAATTATACAGTCAACTTGTGTGCGTAATTATTGTGATGAATTGAGCTCATGTTGGTGAAATTGTTTCCTGTCAGCAAAGTGCCACCAAAAAGGAATTATAGCCATTCGAACTTTACCAAGCCAAATAAGATAATCATATTTCCTTTTTAATGTCGCATCAACAGAATTGAATTACATTCAGAAAATAAAAAGTACCAGCAATTAAAATGTTTTGAGCTATATTTACGCCATCAACATTTTTTTTGTCTATTTTAGCTTGTTACATTTGTATGTGAATTTAAATCTTGTGGTGTGTGTGTTCCACTAAGTGGAATCATAACTGAGAAGATGGATAGGGGACTACAATTTTAAAGTTGTGTATTTATGATTTCGCCATCAGAGTCTTTGGTTTGGGGTTTAGAGATTAACTACAAGGGACAGTTCAAAGAATCCAAGTCATCTATACATCACTTGGGAGAGGATATGGCACTGAGTCAAAAATCCTCCTCATCACTAAGGCCTAATTTTAAGAATTAAAAATGTTGAGGTGGATGTGTTTATTTTTTTTTTTAAATCCATTGAACTTTTTGTACATAACTGTACATAAATGGCAAAATAACAGTCAACTTTTCTTTCTGTAGGTCTATTTTATGGAAATAATTGCAAAAAATAAAAGTCTCCCCTTGTTTTTAGAGTAAAAAAATGGTGGAGGCTCGTAGAAGAACAGAAACTAAAGATGTCAACCAAAAAGAAGATTTAGAGACAGAGGCCTGATGTTTCAGATCAAACTTGCTTTGATTTGTATTAAAACAGTCTTAGTGTTCCCAGTGAAGCTAGCTTCAAAAAAAAAAACTGTGTGGAAGGCAGTGACATCAAGTGCTACAAATAGCAGTTTGCAGTCAACTAATTTCTACCATCCACGATGAAAACGATAAAATTTTTGCTCTGGAGCCAGTTTTGCTTGTCTTTACTGGGTGTCTGTAGTACCATGATAAAGGATGAGAGACAAAAAATGTGATTCTACAGTGGTCAAAAAATAGGTGCTACTTCTTTTAAACCTAAGTCGTTTCTGTTTACATGTGTGTGTCTGTTTTGTAGGTGTGTGAGCGTGTGTGCTTGTATAGATGTGTAAAAAAAAATAATAATAAATTAAAAATCATCGGATCCTATTTTATCATTAGATGATCAGATGATTTTTACACAAAAACCCCAAAGGATTAAAAGGCTTTTGCACATAGTTTTGAATATGTATTCATGATTTTGGAGAAACCTTCAAACTAATACACGATAAAGCTAAATGTAGATCTGCACTCATACTTACAGCCGAGTCTCCAGGCATCAACCAGGTATTTTATTTCCTAAATGTAAGTTAACAGTGGCAGGATTCATCACAGCTTGGAACAGTGATTTAGGAAGTAAAAACAAGTGAAAACTCACATGCATCAGTCAGCAGAAAGTGTTAGATTCACCCACCAGCTTGCTTTACCTCTTACCAATTTAAAGGTTAATAATAATGATTTCGTCTCTATGACCAAGTTAGAAAATCGTATATGAAATAAAATAGCTTCCAAATTATTTGGATTCATAACAATGAACAGTATATAAAGCTACATGCAGAGTTACACTGAAAAGTAACAAAATGGAAAGAAATGACATGCAGTAATATTGTTTGGAGAGTATCCTGTTGTAGCAAGATAGTTCTAAGACTGGACATAAATTTACATCAGACAGCAAGTTTATAAGTTGAACTGGGATCAAAGATATGATGTTGTAGACTTTTTAACTCTCCGCAGCTGTCAGAGGCAAAATATGTAATCCTTTATTTCCTCACAACAAAAACTTGACTAATCTGATCAAAAGTACTGTTTACATTTGTTTCTGTTGTCTGTGTATGCCACTGACTAGATGGAAATGGATGTAAACAAAAGCATCAAAGGCACACTATCATGTGACATGCACCATAATGATAAAATAAATGTATTAAATGTTTCAGCTCTCAAAAACTCGCCTAGGATTTGAAGAGTGCCTGTATTATCATTGGAAAGTAGTGAGTTCAGTCTAAATACTAAATACTCTTTGGGAAAGATAAGGAGGCACTCACTAATCAAAAGCAAAGCAAATAAATGTAATGCATAATAATACTCTTCTTCTTTTAAATCATCATTTTATGTATATAATAATATTGCACTTTATAGAAACTGTTTCTTTTAAATTTGTGATATTAAACCTATAAAGCCGAACTTTTTTTCATATTTAAAATTTTGAATAACAGAGAAGTGTTCATACCTTTGATCTTATTGGCTTGCAAGTACAGGTTCTCCAGATTCCTGCTGACAACAGGAATCTTCTCCAGTTTATTAAAAGACAGGTCAAGCTCAACTAGGGTGCTGGCATTGAAGACACTGGCAGGAAGTCCTCTGTCAGTCAGCTTGTTGTGAGCCAGCCGGACAAATTGCAGTTTGGGATACATGGTGAGAAAGCCAGCTGGCACACTTTCAATGTTATTAAACTCCAGGTAGAGCTGCTGCAGGTCCTCGGGGAGGTTGTCAGGGATTTGTTTGAGCTTGTTTTTCCTCATGTCAAGCATGGTCATGGACTTCAGTCCCTTAAAAACATCTGCTGTGTCCTCTATGAGATTGGCTTGGAGTTGTAGGGTGGTAAGGTTTACCATTCCTTCAAATGAGTTGGAGAGGATTTTTAAGATCTTATTATGACCAAGCCGCAAGTCTGTGATAGATACGGGCAAGTTCTGAGGCACAAGGCTCAGTTCGTTATGGTCCAAGTAGAGCCGATCCAAGTTTTCTAACTTGCTGAAGACATTCTTGCTGATCTTGTCTGAGTTAAGCTTGTTGTGAGACATAATTAACCAGATCAGGTTGGTAGCATTGTTAAACACCCCATCCTGGATTCCTGTGATCTGGTTACGCTGCAGATAGACATATTTTACATGTGACGGGATATAAGGAACATGCTGAAGGTTGCGACTGTGACAGTACATAGCTGTGGGGTAGGCTGTGGGGCAGTCACACTCCAGGGGGCAATCAATGTCCTCGGACTGCCATCCGGCATTCTGCCACCGCCCTCTTAAATGGGACAGCCACTGGAACGGACTGGAACCCTGGCTGATGCTTGCATCCAGCATACCTATCACGAGGATGAGCACCGCTGCCAACATGATTGCTAATGGAAAATGTAGATGAAAATGATTTAAAGTTATGTCATTTAAATGACAGCAGGAATCTAATTACTATATTTATTACAAAATCAAAATAATGATTTCCATTGTAGGCATGTTTTGCAACAGAATACTAATAATAATGATAATGAAATCATAGAAACAGAATTATACAAATGTATTAATTCAAAACATCTTGTGCTCTAATTTTTAAAAAGTGCTGAAGTTGAAGAATACCTACCAGTTAGCTGATCTGAGATTATGTTGTTCACCTTGCCTGGCTCTGTCTCTAAATGAGTGGAACATGTTGCTTGTATACCCCTCTTTGCATTTGTAGCCCCAACCACATTTTTCATTAGAGCACACATATTTTTCCACTTGCACGTAACCTACAGTCCAACATATCACCTCCAGCTATGTCACTATCAATCCCATCTGTGAAGTCGTGAGGACATCTGCTTTTTAACAACCTTGTTTTCCATTGCTGTTCCATGCCTTATCATTACCAGTCGCCCCTCAGAGCCAGGCTTGCTGTTTGCTGTGATATGGGGGTTAAGATGAGGGTAGGAGTTCTTACTATTGAAAGTTTAAAGAACCAAACAACACACTGTAATTAGTCCCGAGGTTGCTGAAATTAGATGAATGCATGTTGTCCCAGCATGCTTTTGTTCAAAGTATATATTATATGTCAACAAAGCATGCCAAAGCCTGTTTTTTTTTCAAGATGATCCTGCCTAAACATTTTTCTTTGCTTCCTGTGCAGTCTTCAAATGCTACTTCTGTAAGTTACAGAAGTTATGCTGTATAGAAAGTTAACATATGGTTGCACTGATGCCCGTACACACAAACACCATTACCATCTTCAGAGTAGGCCTCATCACTGACATCCCCCACTGACATAGAACAATTGAGGGATTATGTTTTATCCCTCTTACTCTGTTTTCCAGGCTCCTTTGAGGAAATGAAAGACAACATACTAATTTGAAATGGACTTTGTTCTGCAAGTAATTGACATTAATATGCTAAGAATTATCTTCAATCAGAGAAGGAAAGGAACCTGGGGGTATACAGATGAGGCTTCTTTGAACAAAGGAAGATGTCAGCGCTCAATAGAAACCCTACTTTAAAATCTGCAACCAAATGAATAACTAAATATGAATCATGTATTTATGCAGAACCATGTTACAGTCTTCCATGTTAAATAAAACAGATGCACTCATATAATACATCCCGTACAGCTGTTCAGAGACACTGTATAGAATTTAATGTTCCAGCCAACATTTGCATGTGGCACCAATCTGGCACAAAAATGGGCTGAAAAATGGGTCCCATATGGCATAGTTCATGGATTTCATCTTGGTCCCATGTGAACTGCTTACAGTAGTTATGCTCAGGTACATTAATAATGATTTTCCCTGCTTCACACTCGGGCCAACTACATATGAGAACCCAAACAGGCAATTCAATCAGGACCAATATGGAACCAGCAGTTAAGCCTGTTTATATCTCAGAAAGGTCACATATACAAATGTGGGGTGGGCGGTCGGGGTGTTTTTTTTCACTGTGATTAGGATTACTAAATGACAAACATTGTCAACCCTCTTTGTTTACTGTGGCAACCTCTGGTACAGTGGTCTCAGTCAGGAGACCATTACTGCCTTTTGGCTGTTAAAAGAAGGATTCTTAGTTATAATAACTGATTGTTTTTAGCCTACATTTTTGAGTTGAAGTCCTAATGTAAAGGAAGAAGGGTGGTTTTACACCAGCTGTGGGGCATATCCATTGCTTGTGCATTGTTTAACCCCATCCTTGTGACTGTGTGTGTTTTCTCACTGTGTATTCCTCAGAGATTCGGGTAACAACCACATAATAGTTTGCCTTTAGTAATGGTCATAAATTAACAGGAAGAGCGTGGGCACTTCAGCAGGAATTAAATCTTCAGGGATGCTGTTGTTGATGTCACATGTTTATTGATGTGTTCAGATATGTTCAGTTGTTTTACTTTCACTGCAGCAAAGTAGTTCTCATGTCATTTCTGAGTTGATGCCAAAACTCTATTCCCTCTTAAGACTCTGCGGCGGTGCGGAAGGACAGGAAGCCATCTGCTCTCAGCTTGATTTGTCACCATTCAATCAGACAGAAGTTTAAAGACAGCGACAAAATTTGCAGCCGCAACTTCAGAGCCTCACATTCAGTTTTGTGCTCCACACCTGTAAACAAAATGTTTGCAAAAAAACTTCTAATTTTTTTTCATAAATACAAATCTTTTTACAACCATAGAGGCCCTTTTCTACACATTCACAAACTCAAATTTTCATGCAGATAACTTTTACATGAGGATAAAATTTGATTTATAAGTGAAAACTTTACAATTATGTGCAAACATTCATTTACAGCTGCAAAATCTTTATGACTCTTTATTGAGCCCATAGTCTTGTAGTCCTGGTTTAACTGCACTGTTGACTTTGTATTTTGTGAGAATTTGCACTCCTGCTGAGAGACAAACAGGCAAAAGACTGTCTGACTTCTAAACTGAAACAAAATTGATGCACAATTGCATGGTTACACTGTAACTTTATTTTTCCGGCACTCTCAATTTCAATTTGTGACAAAAAACAAAAATGAAAACTTGTTAACTGCAACTGGAGGTGCATTTCCACCAGTGATCTTGACAGTGATCAAGTAATTTAGGGCGGAAACTTAATGTGGTGCTCATTGTGTTAACGCTCGATGGTGTGCATTTCTGATATACATTTGTCATTCCATAAACAACTAATCAAATTTCTTCCCAATTGCTTCACAAGTAAACTGCATACTTTGAAACTCCCCTGCCTCCATGTCAGATCTCAATGACAAGCACCAGCTGTGTAGCTGCAATATGATTGTCTGATGGCCGTTTCAAAGCAGGAAAAGTTGAAAATTCCCCAAAATTTAGCTGAAGCAACACTACCACCATAATGGACTGAACCCATAATTTAGTTGAGCAGCATTTGACGTCATCCTATTCAAAGTCAATGGAGAGTGACGCTAGGGACTCTTCTTGTGCATACATGTGACTGAGGAGTTAGAGAGTTCAACTTGATTAGAAATTATCATTACCTCTTTCTGTAAATACATAATTTAGTCCTGTTGTGCAAAACAAGTCTAAGAAAACATTAGGTTATACTGTGTTTGTTGCATGTGTCCTACAAGCCTGTTGGAGAGAGCCCAATTAAATTTGCAGCCATCAGCTTGACGAACTTGTATCAAGGTGAAAGTAAATAAGATTAACGCTCAGTTCAGGAGTGCTCTGGTGCCCATGAAGCTGGTTGTGGAGAGAGGAACCTTGTACAATAGTACATTATCACACTAAACATTCTCTACACAACATAAAAATCAAATAAATGCATATCTTCCTTCTTGAGGAGGCTTCTTTAGTTCTGCTTAAAAAAAGGGACCAGCCAATACAGTGCAGCCTAGAGCAATATGCTTACACAAATACACTCTGAAAATATCTTGTGATTTAAACATGGAATTTAATTTAATTCATTGCAATTTTGAAGGATTTAGTACCCTTAATTTAGCTGTAGAAAGACACAGGAGATTGGTTAGAGAGTAAATGGCCAAGCGTTGACTCCAACTCAGGTCTGCTCTAACAAGGACTCTCCTCTTCCATGTTGTGAGAAGGTACCAGAGGGACCCTTTCTGTGTGGAGTTTGCATAGTCTCCTAATACATGGGTGGGTTTTCTTCCCACTTCCCATTTCCCACTAGGAAATACTTTAACAGGTGTAGGTTGCTCACTCGAAGTAATGATGCTATATAACAGGAAGAATTAGCATGCATAACTTTACCTCTGTTCCAACACTGCAGTGCTTTTAGGATATAAAACTGTAATATGATTTTAAAATATATTTAGTGGATAATAATTATTAGACTCTGTAAATGGACTCTAAATATTGATATATTCATAAGCATTTTTTTCTTGATATTTCTGCCTGACAGTTAAATCTATCAACACTATGTATCATATTAAGATATTTCATCATTCTGAATCTTTCTAAGAAATCCCAAATACCGTAAAAAAATATTCATAAAAACATGAAATAGGTTGCAGGTGGTGTATGATTTCCTGACATTTAATTAGATTGGATTCGTTTGGCAAGTCTGTCCTGAAAATCACAACCTATTTCAGTTCAGAGTGGGTGAGGCTAAATTAGACACAGTATAGGCCACAGTGACTGACTTTGGTGAACAAATTGTGAGTTTGGTCCAATACCAATTAAACTGAAAGGTATCCAAGGGGACTAAATGCTGCAAATCCCACCAGAACCACAACAGGGTGATAGGTCCACTGATCATTTGTTTTCACCAGCACCAGATCAAAGAGCTAGGACCTGATCTGCAAAAAGTGTTGCACACAAAATGCCATTTGTGGAAGAAAACTGCTCAAGTTGGACAGAAACTCCTGTCACATGAAGAAGACATATGTTATGCTCTTGAACTTGTGGCTAACCCTTCTTAAGTCACTCCACATTGATCTCCTGTGCAGGATTAATGCACTTCTTACTCCTTGCTAGGCCAGTGTTCTCAGAGATCTCCCTCTCCTTATCTTATGATTCCATTCATGCTGATGGCTTCTCTAGTGAGTTTTGTGCCTTAGTTGGAATCGTTATTCTTATGACTTGTTTCCCATGTTGAATTTTCATTAAGCCTTTTGATAGTCTCAGGAAGAACCCCTTGGTGGCTGTTTTTGTTTTCTTGTGGATTACCTTTTTGAAAGACTTTTCGAATAAGCCTTTTTGTGAACAACACTCTGCAACTGGGTCCTGATCTCTTTGACCAGCCATAACAACATAACCATTTAAATGGCGTGCCCTTCACACTAACAGACTGCTCCAATCGTGATAATAAAATATCAAGACTGATATTTATAACATGAACCTTTCAGCGGGAGCTACTGACAGGTCGGGCATCTCTCAGTCCCCTTGAGCAGCGCCAATGCCAGCCAGATGGGGCAACTAAACAGAATGAAACCCAGATCCTTAAAATATCCCATAACTGTGAGTAAACAGATAAAAATTAAAATGCAATTTGCAGCGAAGAATTTGTTCCTGGATATTGTCTTTTTAGTAACATGTTACTGAAAGTTTAGTTGGTATGAATTAATGTGACTAAAAACGATCTAAATAATGTTTTTATTTAATGTAACTGTTATGTAAACTTAATGCAGTCTTATATTGAATTGCTTACAGATTCTTGGATGGATGATGCTGTCAGGGGAAGGATGAAGACTGTCATCCTCACTGACATATCTGTAAAAACACAACAAGAGAAGGAGGGGTTTGGGGGGGAACTCAGAAGAGGTTTTACAAAGGGCACAGGAAACCACAGCAGAAGAGATCATCATAAATTAAGAGAAATAAGAAAAATAGATCATCACCTTCTGAGTCTGAATCTGATGAAGGTAAGTTCTTCCCTATCTATTGAGAACCATTTTCAAAAAGCTTCCCAAATGGGGTTTATGTTCAGTGCATTTATAGCAAAAGGTGAGCACATGAATTTTGCACCCCAGCCTGTGCTGGCAATATGTGTGAGATCTTTGACTCATTCAATTTCTATTAAAATACACATAAACAGACACACACACCTACACACTCACATATAATCTACAAACTGTCAGTTAGTTAGAAATACTTTTGACTTTTTTTAACCTGCTAAGACCTGTCCACATTTGTGAACATCACATGTCTGGATCCCGATACCATGACATTTTACTCTACATAAAGGGGCTGAGGCAACGAGAAACAAAAATCCTAAACAAAAGCTTATGTCTTAGGGGGTTAAAATTCAGTTGACTGTAATCTGAATAAAATGTTTAACTCAATTTTCATTTCCTGGTTCCGTATTGTAACTACAATATTTTAAGCAAGTGCCAACCGACCCCGGCTGTATGTGCCATCCAACAGTGTTTAGCGAGGTTTGTTGAGGTTGGCACAAATACACAACAGGACTTTAATCATACATTAAAAAACCTAGGAATTATTTAAAAACATTACTTCAAAAAAAACCAAAAAAACCCCTGAAATCTCAGTCTCTCAGGTGACGGTTTTTTGTCACCAGTCTCAGTGTCCCCTCCAGGTATCATGGATGTGAAACGTAGCTATGAATCTGAAGCCAGTAGCATGTAATTAAAACTTTTTAACAGCACAGATTCAGCACTATGATAAAACTTAAAATCAAATTTTAACTGAGTGCAAAAAAATTTCTCCAAAATGTTTAAGAAAAAAGGAGCTAGGAAGTAGGCCTAGAGGTGGTTAACATATAGGAATCCAGGTCATGTTTTTGACCAGTGGTTGCACTGCTGCACACTGTAAAGTGTTAAACACTTTAAAGAACCACACAGAGCACAGGTTGCTGTGAATGAAAGCAAGAACAGATGACTCTAAAACAGAATTAATCTCTTTAAATAAACCAAGGCAAGACAGCATCACTGGGGGACCTGAAGGCTTTAGATGAAAACCATTCCCATATACAGTAAGACAGAGTCGGAGGCTTAAACTAATAAAAAGCAGCAGAACATGGAGCAGACATTGAAGGGTCAAATGCAGGTAGTGATATATAAAACCTGGCATTAGTGACCACAAAAATGTTTAGAAATTGCCCAAGGGGAAGGCTTAATATAGGCACTTTAAGAAACATTCAGAACAACATCAAAGGTAATAACTAATTCATGAGGATTGTAACAGTTTGACAGGATGATATCTGACAAGTGCTCCCTTCCATCATCTTTCACAGTAATGTGATAATGACGCAACAGTTCTTTAATGTTTGAAATGACACCTGAATTTTGTCCTTTTTCCACTTTCATTCAGCTTTTCAGTACTTGCATCTGGCATCATGAGTTGTACCACTCAACCAGAGCTCAGATTTAGCTTCAGGCTGCTTGTCTTGTAATGGAGCCACAGCATCTAGTACAGATTGGCAGGTGGACTGAAACTATGAGCTAAGCCCATCTGTGTTAGAACACACAGGCTCAGGAACGCCACAGTTCTGACTGAAAACTGCTGTGAAAGGCTCAGCAGCAGATGGGACAATAACATAACAGCACCACACAGGAGCAGAAGGCTTAACAGAGCTACAGGAAAAGGCAATATTAAATAACAGTTTTTTGGTTTAGATACCCATTGCAAGTTAAGAGTCAATTTGGTTTAAAAAGTCCTTAGCCAATTCATACCCTTAATGAAAAACTGAGTTATGCCTAAGGACTCTGGTAACAATGGCCACCCAACATGTCTATGCTCCTTGTTGGCTCTGACATACTGCCTTTATATAATATAGCTACACAATGCCTGTGAATACCTCAGCCTGAAATTTTACCAAAAGTCATCAATGAGTCATGTTAAAAAAAAACAAAAAAACAAAAAAAAAAAACATACATGAACATATATGATCATGTGACTCTGGGAATTCAAAACAGTGGCAAAGCCGTCTGTTGAGTATGAAAACCCAATTGTTAATAATAATAATAAAATAAAAATAAAAAATAAAGGTTTGAAACATGTTTAGAGCAAGACGTTTGTCATTCTGTTCACTGTGGAAAAGTCAGGTTTCTGGGAAAGTCGTCCCTAATCCATCCATCCATTTTCTATACCCGCTGAATCCAATTACTGGGTCACAGGGGTCTGCTGGAGCCAATCCCAGCCCATTGCAGGTGAGAGGCAGGGGTATACCCTGGACAGATCACCAGTCGATCGCAGGTCTTCCCTACTCATGTAATCATGTTATTAAAAAGAACTGGGGGAGATGAGGATAAAAAGGAACATTTAGTGAAAGCACAAGAAACTGATCGCATAGACAATGGTGTTTTCACTTAAAACCACTTTGTGTGCAGATGTTTTTCAGTATGAGCAATTCATGTAGGACTTGTATCTCATCATACAAGGATTTTACTCCTTGTATGACATTAAAAATAAATAAGTAAAGCAATACACTCCAAAATCTTCTTTTATCAAAAGCATTTCAAACTTTAATTGCAGTTCTTTGCTGCTTCCTTTAAGCTATACATGTTATACATACATAATAACTAAAATTAAATGAAATAAATCCTTCTATAGGTATTTATATTATTCAAACCCCACTTCATAGGGATACATTGCTATTCAACCATGTTCTAAGTAAGCTGCATGCTGTGTGAAATCTAAATTATAGCAGTATTAAAGGTGTCCAGGTTTCCCTCATCTACTTCTAAGATACTAGAAGGAATACGAATAAAATATTGAAATATCAGTTTTGATATCATTTGAAGGAATATTTGCTACCCTTTTGGGTCAGCGCCAATTTGTTTGTTTGTTAGAACAATTTCTCTGAGTTGAGCCCATTAATTCTGATTATTGCTTATTGATTATTAACACTGATAAGGTCATTACACGAAACAAGCATTTCATCTTATAGCTGCTAAAAGTGGATAAACAAGCTATTGAATCATGGGGTTATTTATTGCCCATTTTGTTTTACTTTATTTTATTTGTTATTGAGTTTATTGTCATTATAAAAATATGATGTTACTCTGAAAGAAAGCCATGTTGGTGTTGATCAAAAGTAAGCTCTTCCATGGAACAGACAGGGAACAGATTTTGACAAAAGGCTACTGGAAGAAACTAAATCCTTCTGCGAGTTCTAATCTCCAAAGTTCAGCCCCCTTTTTGGTCTATTTATTGTGATGAACTAATGATAATATTTCAAAAGCAGTTTGTAGTGTGTTTATTATACAGTTACATGCTGGGTGTTTTGAGTCATTTTACAAAGAATGTGTGAATATATCAAGTCAGTCTTAAAACTGGAATATTAAGAGAGTGGATTATTTTTTATCATTGTATTTTATTTTTGGTTATTGAAGACAGAGATGGGAAGTGAGAGAGGAAAGCAGCCTTACATAAGGAAACTAAACTGTGCAAACAAGGAAACAACTCATCCATCTGTTTTAGATACAATCTTCTTATTCAGAGTATGGGGGTCTGCTGGAGTCTATCCCAGCTTTCTTCAAGAAAAAGGCAGGGAGTACCAAGGAACCAGACATAATAATTTATCCATGAACTATATATAAACTATGTATTTGTATTAAATGGATGCACTCTGCATGAATTTAGGTACTGTAAATGTTAAGGAAGATCTAAATCAATTCTACAGTGACTGTGTTTACATATGCTAGCAAAACAGTGTTGTATGGAAATGAAAATCCCTTCTTTTTTGGCCAGTTTAATAAAGTAAAGTGATTATAGAAATTTCAAATCAATTAAAGATTGTTCGTTTAAAGCCTGGCGGAACAGTATCTTATGCTGGAGTACAGTTTCACGACGGAAATAAATATGTGTCGGACCGTAACATTCAGCGAGTGAAAAGTAGGGGTAATGCTTGTGAGATATTTACGTTTTTCGAATAAAATTGCCGTAACAACAATGTGCTGATGTATTGAAAGGCAGAGATTTTTATTTCAGTAGCGGCGCACTGTAACGTTAGTTTGTTATCTGAGAAGATGTTTGCCAAATCGTTCCGTGTCAAATCCAACACCGTAATCAAAGGATCAGACAGGTGAGTCGTTCAAGTCTCAAATGTCATGTAGCAGGATTCATTTTAAATTCTGTCAACGTTGGAGGTTATGCCACAAACCTTAAGACATATGTAGGACACAACAGCACTGACTTTTGGTTATTTTTTATTTTTTAATTATTTTTATTTTTTAGTAATTCCAGAAATTCGGACTGAATTAATGAGAGCAACTGATTCACGTAGAAAACAACTGTAAAGATCATTCTAATGTCCAAATGACATTTTGGTTTCCACTGTCATTAAAAGCAGGATTTCTCTTTCATTTTAAGAGTTACATTAGTTAACGGTTATTTCACGGATTTCTGTTGCTTATCTGGAATTCAGTAACATCAACAGAGTACATCCATTTCATTAGTGTTAAGCAAAGAGCACAAGTTTGATTAAAATCTCAGCAAAAACAGTTTGTTTTGTTTTAAGGAAAACTATTATATAGTATTATATGTAAGTATATGTATTTTTATGACTTTTTATTTTTCCTTACTGTGTCTAGGAGGAAGCTCAAAGCTGACCTTTTAGCAGCTTTTCCTTTATTGTCGGCTGATGAGCTTTCTGAGTTGGTACCCAACAAAGAGGACTTAAATATTGTGAAGATTTATGCACACAAGGGAGAAGCCCTGACATTTTATGTTGTTCAAAAAAATCCACTTTTCTTTGAACTGGAAAAACGACTTTATCCAACAGGTAATACACATGCAATAAACTAAGATTGTGATAACAATAGGGGGCAAGAATCCTCAAGACCTTGTGTGTTGTCACACTTTCCAGTGTATGTGCTTTGGCGCCATCCGACTCTCTTACCAGTTTTCAGGACATGGCCTCCTGTGCTTCAGAAGTTGATTGGAGGAGCTGGTAGGTTTTTTTTTTGTTTGGTTGGGGTTTTTTTGTTTTTTTTTTACATGAGAAGTTTGTGCAACTTTTAGCGTACGTTCATCTGGGTTGGTAATAGACAATTTTGTGCTTTTCACAAGATCTCATGCTGCCAGGTGTGGTGGTGCCTTCAAGTGGCCTTCCAGATCTTAAGCAGGGGGACTCTTGTGCAGTCACAGTTGTGAATAATGGGTATGCTTAGAATAAACGATGTGGCCAGGATTTCACCACTTTTCTTAAAAATGTAAATGTGACAGGTTTTTTTTTTTTTTTTTTTTTTTCATTATGAAGGGCTCCTGTTGCAGTTGGAAAGGCTGCAGTGTCCACTTCAGAGATGCACAGTTTGGGCATGAAAGGAAGAGGAGTGTGTGTCCTCCACACATACATGGATTATCTTTGGTAAGAAGCCTTCATCTGTTGCATTTTGTCAAGAAATACCTCTGAAATTGTTCATCATTTTGACAAATGTGCTTTCTGTTCATGACAAAAACAAGATAAAAAGAGTGTGTGTTACAATTTCTGTCGCTGTAAGTACTTGAAATATTAGTTGTTGTTAGTTAGTCGTTTTGGCTAAAAGCGACAGCTAAATGTAATGTCATGTAATTGTAATAGCGGTATTCTTGTGGGGAATAATGTATCACTTGAACACAGATGACTTAATTTAATCTAACTATCTGACTTCTCAGTGTAATTTGAGTAACAATTAAGCTCATTATCTATAGCAAAAGGGAGTTTGCACAGTGAAGCTCAATGTTTTATCTTAAAAAATGTCCTTTGATAGCTTGTTTTGTGTATGTTCATTATGGTACACAAGTCCTAAAGCACATTCATTTTATTTTTAACCTTTGTTAAGAAAGAACTCTGGGGGGTGTATAGCTTTGGAAGACACTTTAAATATCGGAATGGTGAAATCAATTGTTTTTTTTTATTTTTTGCTGTTTCCTTTTTTTTTTTTTTTTAGGGCATTTGGCGACAAGTCAGGCCCTCCTTCTTTGCCAGATACAGAAAGTGAGGAAGAAGAGATGAATGGAGAGGAATGTGACATCGATGAGAACGAGAAAGAGGAAGAAGTTGAGAAGTGTGAGGAGCAGCAGAGTTCTGGTGAAACTGTCACAGATCAAGCCTGTTTTGGTTTCGAGGAACTGAAGCTAGCTGAGCCGGAGGAAGACGAAGTTGAAATTAGTTATGGGAAAGAAGATCAAAACCTGGATGACCAGAAAACACCACAAGGTAGTTGATTTAGTCACATCTGCCTTCATGCTGTCCCACAGGTATTATAGGGTGTTGAGCCATGAAAATGTAAAAACGTCACTTAAAAAAAAAAAAGGATTTCAAGTTGAAAATGGTGGCACTGAATCTGGTTGTTTATGAGACCCATCTTTATAAGATCAAGCCGAGCAGAGTGTGTCTTACTGCAAACGGAGACATTTTTACCTCACGTGAAACAGGAATCCTCCTCTTGACCTGAAAAAAGTCCGTCCCTGATTAAAAATAGTAAGATACCCCTTAAATTTAATCAGTTGCTACTTAAAATTCTTGGAGCAAAAGTAAGGGTTGTTTTGCTTCTGTAGCTCCAGGTAGTGAATGAGATTTATTGTTGTAGGAAAAATGACATCACGTAAAAAGAAAAGGATGTGATTAAGGCTATGATTTTAATTTGCAGAGACAATGGATGCTCTGCTGCTGCAGTGCTTTCTGCATGCGCTCAAGAGCAAGGTGAAGAAGTCAGAGCTCCCTCTTTTGACAAGTACATTTCTCCGCAACCACATGTTCTCCTGCTGGTAAAGTACCGTTCATGTTTGTGGAATCGCTAAGATGGGTTTAAAGGTGACTTGATACTAAAATGATGCTTTGTTTTGCAGCCCAAGTGGAAAGCAACTTGATATTAAGAGATCCAGCTATAAAAAGGTATAACCATTTTGCAAATTAACAATTTTACTTTATTATACATAGATTTATAATTGCCAACTGGATGCGAAACAATGTGTAACTATATTGCCAACCCCCCATCACCACCACACGCGCACACACACACATACATACACACACACACACACACACAAAGTTGTCCAAGTTTCTACAGGTCATGCAGCAGCAGCATAAGCTTGTGCGAGTGAAAGAACTCACAAAGGGTGTGGAGAGCATTGTTGAAGTGGACTGGAAACATCCAGAGTGAGTAAAATCTTAGTCTGAAGAAATTCTTGGCTTGAATGCAAACTTTGAACCTGCTTGTGTTTAACTGACTTTTTCTGTCTTGCCCTATGTATCACATAAACATTTTATAGACTGCGTTCCTTTAGCGTTCCGCAGGAGACAGACTTTGAAGCAACTCCCTTGCAGGATGGAAAAGAAGGAGAAGTTGCATACCATCCCCCAGAAATTACAACTCTGTATTCTGTCTCTGCACGGCTGGAGCCTCTCTTTTTGGATGCAAAAAAGAGGTGCGTGTGTGTGTGTTTTTGTCTTATCCCAACTCCCCATAGCGCCTCATGTTTGTATGATTCTCACAGCAGGACAGAATTGCACAGAGAGCTGGAGTTTCTGTTTACTTAGAAGAGCTCCTCTGGCACCAAAGGGAGAACTTTGCTCTGAATGATCTTAACCTCTTCACACTTCTGAAGAAATAACAAAACATTCCTATCATGAAGTTAAACTTGATATCACCTTCAACAGGGCCTGAAATTACAGTTTTGCTTGCTTTTTTTTTATACATTGATCAGCAAAGTGGGATTTTTGGTTCTTAAATGAGGAATCGTAATTTTTCTACGTTCATTTAATGTCTATAAAAGCGGGATGCATTCTAACAGCGAGGTTAAGGTAATGTAGCTTTTTCACAAAATAAGACACAGGTTAGCAAAACATCTTCAAAATTTTATCCCCCAGTAAATCTGGATTGTTTTAAAATGTTGAATTTAAAACTTTTGCTGCTAAAAGAGAATTCAAATCATGCTTTTTCATTTGTGATTATTTCAAAACATGTTCTTTGAAAAAGGCTTATTGTGAGATTACCTCAAAGTAAATCCACTGACAGACATGCGTCTGAACTGAAGCAGTTTTGTAAAGATGAATGGAGAAAAGTCCTTCTTGATCTAGAGCTTCTAAAAGTGCTGGCTTGAAGTCTGCTTCTAAAAGACTATCAACCAGCTATTACCCCCGAGGCTCCACTTCGTTTCCCTTATTCATTTTGTTGCAGAGATGTGTGTGTTTGTGTGTGGCTTTTTTTTTGTTTGTTTGTTGTTTTTTTATAAATGTCTTCATTTCCAAGCCTGTATGAAGTCCCACGAATACAACACAATGCCATATGGCTCACTAGCAACACAAACTACATTCTCTACAATGATCAGACTTAAATTAACATTCATTTAATAATAATAAGCTTCAAGACTCTCTCGCATCACAATAAGGTTCTGATTATTAACTGGAGCGCTGACATCTGCTCTGGTGTCTGCAGGAAAGGAATGACGATGCACCCCGCCGAAGTAAGAAGTGTCGTCACAGAATACGTGAAGAAGAATGAGCTGGTGGATGAAAATAACAAGAAGTAAGAGGACTATTGAGTTCTAAAACAGAGTTATTAAATTCTCAAGTGCGTCAGTTGTAAATAAGAGTTTTATAAAAAGTCATGCCGGAGGCCCTAATAAGGGCTATCCGGTCCTTGTACACTCGGTGCCAGAGCTTGGTCCGCATTGTCGGTTGTAAGTCGGATTCGTTTCCCGTGAGGGTTGGACTCCGCCAGGGCTGCCCTTTGTCATCGATTCTGT
>JAOWBL010040672.1:0-13176 GCA_028564865.1 Zenarchopterus dispar | reverse complement strand
GTGGGGACATAAAGCTGTATGCATGTTTGACCACGCCTCCCTGAAAGCAAGTCTTCATTGTCATTAAATATGAGTTTAGAGGTTAGTGAGGTAGATGTTATAGTCCCGACTGAGGAGAGTAAGTCCAATGTCCTCTGAAGTATGGGAAATATGACCATGTGTGTTTGTTGAAGTGACAGCTGATCTGGTCTGAAATTAGGAGCAGCCAAAGTCAACCCCCCCTGAGGGGATGGAGAGATGCTGAGCTGAGCTGGAATGACATGTATACTCCCACAAACACACACACAAACACACACACAGTTCAATTCAGTGTATTTTTATAGCACCAATGTTTGTTTCAGGATCTTCACGGGGATTTTCTATTGAGACAGGGCTTTCTCGAGTTCCTTACTCTAACCTTAACAAGTGTAACTCTTCACCAAACCAACTTCAGACTTTTTCCCAAAAATCCTGCCTTAAACCTACGAAACAGCTTGTGTGAGCTCAATGTTTACAAGAACCCTGTAAGATGGTGTCCAGTCAGGTTTTAAACCCCTATAATGACATTAAACCATTAAACAGTCACTGAATTCTATTTTTAAAAAAAATCCCTGATCTATATTAGTGCAAATTTAAAAACTACAGTCAATTTATCAATAATAAATCACCATAACTTCATTTTCAACCCATCATCATAAATAATTTAAACTGCTCCCATTTTCAGGTCCCTCAAACTGACACAAGCTACCCTTCAGAGTACACTCGACTTCACACAGCGGGTCGGGAGGTTTAGCTTTAAGCTTGTTTTATTGTTTGTCATTTGGAAATGGCCTTTCTACCCCTCCCAGACTGATCGGCAGCAAAATCTGCTTCTTTAAGGGAATGCCTTATGTCGTTCCCTCTTGGCGTTTTGTTAAGCTACACTTGAACGCCTCAGAAGAGCAAACTGCCTTGTCAGATGTCTGCACCCATACTGACGCTCACCTGATCAAAGTCTGATGATTGGCCAGAGGGTTGCTTTTAAATCCCATAAAAGGAGAAGGGAGGTGTTTAGTATTGCCCACATTTATTTAGTTCTCTTTGTTTTGTTAAATAAATAATGTCATCGTGAATAACAATGTTGTATTTGCATAATACTAGTAACCACAGTGATCAGCTGATTTCCATAATGTTTTTGCAAACACCAAAACATTTTAAAAGAAGGTGTAGCACATGATTGTGGATGACTGATTTCTCTTCTGAGCCACAGTTATTTCCAAGTTTTACTGTTGTAGTTTCCATTAGGATTATTTACTCCCAGTCTGTTTATCTTAATTTAGGATTTGACTGGCATCTTTTAAAAATTATCTTTTTAGTTCCACATGACAACGTTTCTTCCGTGACATCATTTCAGGCTGGAGAATTGGCGCCACCTACTGTTTACCTTTAGTAACGACATAACAGGGGTGGATAGGATGTGTTCATCAAACTTGAATAAAAGATTTTTGAGGACTAGACTGCATTTGGATGAAAATCCATTTTATTCCATCTTTTTCCCTTTCAGAAACCCCAGGGCCCAGCAGAAAGCAGCTGTGGGGAGTTTGTTTTCCCACTCTGTGGTGGTGAGGAGAACGGTGTCATGTTAGAAAAAGAGGCGTCCACACATTCTCATGAGGTCAGTAGTTTTAACCTAAATTCTTGTGCCGTATGAATTCTGCGTGTGCCGACTTTACCATCCCTCACTGACACAGAAACAGACGTAAACCCACTCCCATATCTGTTCCTGAAACTCTGCCAAGCCGTGCCACGTGCGTCTCACCCGTGCTATAAGTAAATGCATCTCTGCCTTCGTTTTCGTCTCTCATCGCCGACATGTGCCGCAGAGGCGCCGACTCACTTTCAGCATGTCTGCGGGTGAAACGGCTCTCTGCACGCTCTCGTCGGGTTCGTCCTCATCGCTGAGATTTCTGAGTCACTGGTTTGTGACGGTCACTTTCGTAATCGTGCCACCCTCCTGCAGAACGATGCCACAAACACTGAAAAGTAGGGCATCTTGGATGTTTGTGATGAAGCAGCAACATACCTGCAACAACCAGGTCAAATGATTTAGACGGGTACATGACATCAGCGGCATCACAGACATAGCTGAACCACAGAGCTGTCAGTAACATCATCTGCAGGGTTCTGAAGAATGGCTTTGAAGGACATATTTCAACGCTATGAGGACTACCACAGCCGACTCCGTTCAACTCCACTTAATCCAAAAATGGATGAACGGGGCAAATAAGCTACCCTGAAATCTAGTTAGGTCACGCCCACCTCACCTCTACACCACAATTTTAGCTTTGCTTTGAAGATGAAAACCTATCATGGCAGCTTACATCGTTTTACTGTCATTCTGTAACATTAGTCCATCCATCCTCTCTACTAATGTTGCTTTTGAAAAGAGTAAACAACAGCAATGAGGGCTAGTGAAGCTCCAGTCAGGGCTCTAAAGCACCTACCGCCCTTGGAGGGGGTTTCTTGGTTGGAGCTGGTGGCAGCAGCACCGTTTGGACGGCAGCTGAGGCTCGGGGACGGAGCTGAAAATCGCTACCTTCAGCTGGCTGGCACCTTCAGCACCAGAGCTGTTTCTGGTGCTTTGTTATTGCAGTTAATGGCAGAACAACACACTTTACCTTTAGAAGGAGTAGTAATGCTCTCTTGGCTCTCAGTTTACTGCTCAGATGTCGAGTTCACAGAAAATGTTGAGGGCTAAGAAACAAGCGTGATGGCAGCAAGCCGGTAATGCCACAGACTGCAGTCTAGACGTCGCTCAACCTCACAAGTAAGTTTGTATAATTAGACCTGATGAAGTATATAAAAGTTCTTGAACTATAAACATTTTTGGTTTTGCCTTAAAGTTGTATATTGAAGATCTGGTGGCCAGCGCTCCTAGTGGCGATTTGATGAACTGCTTCCACATCTACTTCACCTTTAAAACCTGTCGTTTTCACTCCGAACTAACTGTTGATCTTCGAAGGTTCTCGTTTGCTTGGAATCAAGTTAACGACCTCCTGCTTTACCTTTAAGTTTAATTCACATGCATGAGTTCAAACAGACTTTGCAGCTGCAGCAGCTGTGATCAGAGCAGCATCAGCAGCACATGTGAAGCTGTTAGGAAGGGGAGGGGGGGCATTTAAAGTGCTTCAGATAGGGAAACAATACCACGAGAACCTTAAAACCAACTGATAATCAAAAGAAAATATTATCGAGACAACATAGAGTAGTTGCAAAATACCTTTGTGAACATCTGCTCTTTAGTGCAAGGTAGAAAAGTACTAAATATTTTAATAAAATACTTTTATTAGGCTTGGAAGCAAAATGATCTAAAGTCCCACCATATGTGACTGAAACTATGAATGTGACTTTTTCACATTTTCAAAACTACATACTGTGTACTACATGTACAGTAAATATAGTGACCAGTAGTAGTACACTACTTTTCATGATACATTGTGAGATGTTTTAAGTGCACCGAATAGGGTTCTAACTATAGACAGCATTACAGAAACAACACACACACTATATGGTGTGTTATTTCAGTCACAGTGAATGCTGGGATCACTGGAGTAGCACATTGCATTATGGGATAAGGTATATGAGGTACACTTCTGCATGTGAGAAGTACAGTTGTGCAGTACTTCTTGATATGAAGCGTTCATTTCCTTCACTTTTAGTCTTTTAAGGTTAACTTTCGGTGGACTTGAAGCAAAGGAAACCGTTTCCTCTCTGACTCGTTTGATTTGTGACCATCCGGTGAGTCCGAGGTGTGAAGACGGGGTCAGAGTTCACTCAGAGTGGCACACACTGGGAGGTTTTACCTGCTGGAATCACCTCTGAACACTGATGCACAAACTCCCACCTGAGTCCACACATTACTAATAAACAACAAATATGAGAGTGCTCACACTCTTTACAAACGGATTCAGATGCACTACACAAGCACCCCGAAATACTCCCACCAGATGATGTGGAGCAGTTTATATTTAGACAAGAGGCCCTTGGCTCTCGCACGTATCAGGTGATTGTTGTCAATAGATCTGAAGTGTCCTCGTGACACACAAATACACTGTCTCTCACACACACACACACTCGTATCGTTCTCATCTTACCGCCTGAACCGTCACTCTTCATCAGCCGCCTCGGTGTGTGTTACGTTTCACGGAGCGTGAGCACAGCCGAGCGGCATCCAACTTAAAATAAGGACCGATCTAAATATAATCAGAGTTTAATGCTGTTATGCTATTTGATATTACTGAATGAATATTCAAAATAACAAGGGGAAGTCACATGGTCTGCACTTACTTTGTTTTCTTGCTGGCACTTTTCAACATTTTCTGTAAGTTTCTTTGGCTTTCACTCGAGAACAGCTGATTGAGTTTTCATGGTGGATCTATGATCACCGGTAAATAAAATGGAGGAACCTGGAGTGGTAATGAGGATGGAGAGAGACCAGATTACCTGTTTTACCTGCCGCCTTTTTTTGTGACCTCATCAGCACGCTGCAGGCTACAAACACAACACCCCGGTGCATTCATGGCCACCTCCGGAAATATCAAACATCATCCTCTGCAGCAGTTCCTTCTAACAATTGCCAAACAATTGTTTGTTTTATTTTTTTTATAACTTTTACACTCTAATACTATGGATTTCCCTTTGGTGAAACATCTATATTATGTAGTTCATTTTGAAAATGACCAAATTTATTTATGTTACATTTGAAAAAAAAAAAAAGTGAAATGGCCACATTGTATTTCAATTTAGATTAGAAAGAATTTTATTAATCCCTTGGAGAAATTATGTTTTGAGCAGCACGGCACCAGTTAAACAGGAGATGCAGTAATATAGAGAATAAAAGTGGTAATATAATAAATATAAATGTACATTCACACATCACGTTTTTGACAGCAGGTGTGTTGATGTTGTACATCAGCAGTGAGATACTACACATCTGTTTGGATGCTTGATGGTGGATCTTAGTTCTCTTGCACATCATCATCACCCCCATCTCCTCTCACCCCCACCCCCCTCCCTCTCTCTGTGAGGGCAGCGTTCTTATCTAAAGCAACTTACCAACAGCAGATATTTCTGTTCAACTCCCAGAGGCAGTGTTGGATGATTTGTTACCTGTAATCTATGAGGCTTGGACATTCAGACAGGCAACAATGCAATAATTACAGGTCAAGACCTCCTTTTGCTTGTGTTTTCATTCCTTTTTTTTACTCTCTGGCTAGAAATGTTTTCTAGAAGGAGGTAGATCTTCTTGTGACCTTGCTCCGATAAATTCACCTCAGAGCTCTTTCTTGCTAAGCAGTAAAACACTGAAATAAGGAGGATAAGTGGCCATTTGTCTCAGAGAGACGAGAGACGAGGGGTGCTAAGAAAGCGTCTAAAAATGGAGGGAAATAGGGAACGAGGACTTGAAGCAAAAGATGAATAAGGAATGGAAAATGGAGTAAAAAGACGAAGGAGAACATGAGCTCTAGAGTTACATGACAAAGGTAGAGAAAAATCTGTTTAAAAAAATGAATATTCTGTTCTATCATGAAGAAACTAAGAAAATGGGAGCTTAAGTGATCTGGCCAATAAGATGTTTGTTTGCTGATTTAGATACATCTTACAAGAAGCAGCAGATAACTGATGTGCTTCACCGGTGAGATGCAGAACTTTTAAGGACTGGTTTAAGTCCATCTTAAACAATCTCTGAGTAAAGGAAGGAATTAAAGGAATCCTGTTTTAGAGTTATAATGCAATCTGTGAACTGTTTTTCTCAGAATTGTAGTTTTAAATCCCATCATTTTACAGAACTACATATAGGAGGACGATGGTGTAAAGGACGGAAAAGAAAAACACTAAAGCTCTGATTTTTTTTTTCCCGTTTAGAGAAAACTGCATGTTTGTGCATGAGCAGACACACACACACACACACACACACACACACACACACACACACACACACACACACACACACACACACACACGTGTGCACTCTGTCGTCTGATTACACATCCTGACAGGCGTGCAGCCGGCTGAATTAATACACTAAATGTTGTACGTGTCAACATGCATCACCACAAACACAGACCCCCCCCCCCCACCCTGATTACTTGTACCATCACATTCATCATCCAGTCATCCAGCCATCGAGACAACCGACAACAACCATCCCGGTACGACCCCTCCCCCGCCCCCCCCCGGCAGCCAACCTGTCCATCAACCATAAGACAACTAAAGTATTAAACCAAGAATCAGGACCTGAGATGGGACTCGTCAGGACGTTTAGTCAGCCGAGCGGCTGCATCATCACAACCTGCTCCAGTCGTCACAGTAAGTGGATATTTGCCATCTGTAGTAATCACAGGTGACGTGTGCCTCGTGGAGGAAGTAGCGTATTATTTATTGGCTTATACCTCCCCCTCTGCTTTGCATGTGAGGTATAAATGAGAACAAGCAAACAGAACTATCAACCATCATTGTGTTTGGCACTGAGCTAAATTGAATAAAACTTTATTCATCTCCAAAGGCTGTGATGGACTGGAGACCCATCCAGGATGTTCTCCTGCCTGTCTCATGAAGACAACTGGCTCCAGAAGACTCCTCGAATAAGATGTAGCTGCTGCTATAAATAATTGATGGAGGGATGGAAAATATCCAAACGCAAAACAAAAATATTGAAATACAAATGATAAAGAGTCATGAGGGCTGTTTCTGTGGAGAGGAATGATCTCTACCAGGAAGTACTGTCGGATGTGCAGTGGGTCCATGATGTTGAGAAGGTTGTGCAACATTTAGCTCCTGGAGCTCCACAACAGTCCGATGACTGAAAATATCCCCACGTGATAAACCTGTCAAAGCCCTGTGGCAGCAGTGGGATTCAGGCGGGCTGCAGACCTCGACGCCGTCCTGCTTACTCAGTAAATGAACTGTCAGGAAAAGACACTCACTTCTTCTGTAACCAGACAGCCCTCGAGCAGCAAGAGACTCTGTGAGCCAAATCAGCTAAAAACAGCCAAGGAAAGAAAGTGACCTCCATCTTCCCAACGCATGAACCTTTTTTTAAAAAAAAAAAACGCCGGTGCTTTTAGTCCTGGGTTCTGTCTTGGGTCATTGAGAGGTGTTTCAAGGTCAGCAGACAGCAAAGGCTGAGTTCAGAAGACACTCAAGACACAAAGAAAAAGATGTCATGTGTTAAGATCACGGGGGATTTACCAGTCCTTGGAGTGGGTCCCCTCTGCTGGCAGAGATCAGTCCGGTGTGAGTGGAAGGGTGGAGTGCTCATGTTCCTGCATTCCTGTCATTTTTACATCCCCTGGCTGGTTTCCATGGTCGCCAGTCTCCTTTTGTGTGGGGTCCTGGCAGGGTCCATCCTGATGGTACCCGTGGGGGCTCCAGGTGATCAGACACAACACGAGACTGCGTTGGCTGTCTGAAGACCAGGAGACACATTTTTATCACTAAGCTGGAGTTTAGTGTTTGAGGAAGCTGTTCTGATCACCACGAGTTTGTTGGGTTGACCATCAAGGTCGGAAATGAGTAAAACCTGTTTCCTGGCTGCGAAGGGAATAAAAATCATCAACCGTCTGGGAGTTGCTGCCCCGGTTCGGCTTCTGGTCTCACACAATAGATAATAAAACGTTTTCTTTACTGATACTTTTACACTGAAAAAAATTAAAATAAAACAGATTTTGAGGAGCAAGGCAAAGACGTGGCAGGAAGGGCACAGCCTGAAGGAAAATAATAAGGTTTATTATTATTAAAAAAAAAAAAAGACTTTAGTCACCATTTTTTCCTTCTTTATATTTACAGATCTTCATTTGTAGCTCCTGAATTAAAGATGGTCGCCCGTCTTTCTCCCTCTGAGCCATCTTCATGGTTTTTCTTGGCTGTGATGGTGATGGAGGTGTAAACGTCTCAGAGAGCGTGGCTGGAATACCTGAACTGGATCTCATAGTGCTTAAATCCCAGACCCCACAGTGGGCTTTTCAGAGTGATACTCCGACACGTGATTCCACACACACACACACACACACACTGGAAACACACACTGCATTACTCTCAGATATACAGTTTAATAAAACATAAAGATGAGCTTCTGTCACAAAATGATTCATAAAATGAGTTATATCATCACATTGGTGCACAAATATAGAAAGTTTAAAGGCCACTGGCAACAAATACATTATTTATGTAAAACTGAATTCACCAGAACCGACCACCAAAATGTAATCTATTACTTCTTCAGTCCAAATGGAAATGAATTTGAAAAGATTTTCCTCAAAAAGACTCTGAAGATACCGTTCACAAAAAATCGGTGAAGAGATAACACAGATGAGCGGATGTTTCCACAGCTTATAATCATGAAAAAATCACGGTTAAATACTGTTTTGAGAACTCGAGCAACATTTATTTATGAAACCTGATGATTATTTTGGGCAGGACGACGACTCGGTGGTTCTCCTGGCTCAGATCCCGGCTGAAGCTCTTCTGTGAGGAGCTGGAACGTTCTCTTCATGTTTGTGCTCCAAAGATTTGTCTTTAATTAGTGATTTGACTTTGCTCGTAGGAGTTTACGTGAGTCTTCGCCTATATGGACTATTTTCCTCAGAATAAAGCCGCTCATGGTTAATTGTTCGACCCAACGGCTACGGATGTGGTTCAAATGTGGACTTTGTCGTTGTATGTCATGAAACACTGACTTGGTTCCCCTTAGTCTGAAAACAATTCACGTTTGTATCAGAAAGGAATCAGGATCTAAAATTTTGTGAATATTTCAAAAAGCAGAAACATTCACTTTAAGCTTTAAAGCATAATCTTGAATTATCCTTAATAACTGACTATATTTCATTTGTAATTGCATGTGTTAAATAACATTTTCTGTACGTGATGGGCCCCCATTTTGACACCCAGAAAAAGCTTCAGGAGACCCTGAGTCGTGGTGAATAACCACGTAGAGAAATATATCCTCAAACACTAAATTAAAGTTGGAGAAAATGAAAGTACACTTCAGTACATTTGCTCACATAAACCTTTTGTGTCCATAACTGAATAAACATGGAAATTAAAATAATAGCAAAGAAGAAGCTGGAAGTGTTTGGGGACTGAGAGACAAAAGGAAATGTTTTTTTATTTATTTGACGCCTCACGTCTGGAATCAGAAACAAAAACAGCTGAATTAAAAAAGAAACCGAAGCAATCAGCTGGAAATGTACAAACAAAGGACCCTGCAGAGGTTGAAGACGAGTATAAAACAAAATGCAAAAGCATTTATCATTTGAAAGGGGAGACTCCAGCTTTATCTCTGAAAGTAAAAGTTCTGGCACTTATCTGTTTTCTTTCATGTACATTTTGGACACGTTCTTTTCTTGTCGTATATTCATTTTTCATTTTCAGATTCATTTTCATCACTTGAGAATGAATCTTAAAAAAGCAGACTAAAACGATGTTATAGTAATTAAAACTGGTACCCTTGGAGTCTGAGAGGAACACTCTTCTTCTCTTGGCTTTTTCTTTGTCAACAGCGGATCGTCGTGTTCTGCATATTGATTTGGGATTGGTTTCCCGTGGGTTAACCTTCCTGGCTTGAGCCCGGCGCCATGAATGGCCGCGGCGATGGGGGCGGCGTGGGGTCAAGAAAACAATGAGGCGTTGTTTTTTTTGTTTTAAGACTTGAACTTCTCAGAACCGCTGCAGATTTTCTCCAGATCGTCTGAACTTCCTGTACATGTGACGGCAAACAGATCGTACTCAGCTGGTTGTTTGGAGTCTGTTGTAATGAGGCTTACATGTCAACAGTGACGCGGACTTACTCTGTCACTAAACAAGTCAACTGTTGACAGTGTAAGCAGCCAACATAAAGGATTTCAACTAAAACCCAAACAGAGCCGGGCCCGATGGAGGAAACGGTGATCTAACCAGAGTCCATGGGAAGCAGCGGAGCAGTTCGGACTCAGCCGTTTACCACCGAGGCTTTTTCACTCGCCTAAATCCACAGCAAAACAAATAAATGTCACATGGTGACTCCTGCTATTGTCACTTTGTTGTTTAAATTTAAAAAAAAAAGAAGAAGGAGTGTATTTGTTGCTGCCAAGGCTTGTTGTGCTCATCTCCTTCCAGCAGGAAATCCCTCCTGACGGCATTGCTGCACAACAGTTATTTTATTTGAGCATTCGGTTTTAGAGAAAGTAAAATTTTTACAGTCTGCCAAAATTCAACAGCCTCACACTCGACTCCACTTCACCGGCGGAGTCGGCCTGCTTCCCGGTTTCACATCGCCTCTCTGAAACTGACAGAAAAAAAACTCTTTAAAAGCTGCACATTTCCAAGAAGTCCTTGTGGCAGGAGCAACGCCACGTCTGGAGGGATGACATGTTTTTACCCTCTCTTACATGAGCGAGCTCGGCAGATCGGGACTACTCGTTCGGCAGCATACCTGTGCACGCCACCACACCTGTGCCCTCCTTTTATGTGTTCTCCACCTGCTAATTACCTGTCTGCCAACAAAGACTGACGCTAAGCCTGATGGGACTGCTCTTTCTTTGACCGTTGTTTTTAACGGCCTTGCTTTGTAAGTGAAACACCCGCCTCAGGTAGACACTGAAAACAACCCAGATGCTACCTCATACGCGTTTTAAAAGCTCTCACACGAGAGGTGACGTGTGGAGTGTAGCCGAGAGCCAACATGGAGGATAAATCTTGCAGCATCTTTTATAACATCGTCTCCTCAGACTTGCATAAGCGCTTTGTGAGTGCTTTATTTTTGATTTTTGGATGAATTATATTCAGCAGACAGAACACGAACCCCTGGCTGAACAATGTCTGATGTGGAACTTTTAAGTAAATATTTAAATGGCTGACTCCGTGGTTTAAACGCTGTTAGCATGTTTTAACTTATAAACAATGTTTTTAGCGTTTTAGCGGAGCAGCAATGAGTTCTGTTACGTTTTAATTTCGTAGTTTTCTTCTGAATTTTGCTCATCATTGTTTTCTCCCCGAGGCCCCCACAGCTTATAAAACTTTTACAGAAAAAAAACCTCTATTTTAGTTGGAAATCTTGTTAGCATGTTTAGCAGTTAAGTTCCAGTCTGTTGTGCATGTGACGTGCACACATCACATGCTCATCGTTTCCCCCAAAGGTCACAGCAATTCGGAAACTTTGACTATTAAAAATATTGCAACCAGACTATAAACTGCAGAAGAAGAACGGGGGGGTGTCCCCGGTGAAGTCACGAGTTTGACGAAGCCTGAAGTTCACTCTTATTCACATTTCCCATCCTCTTCCTTTAGTCTCACTTATCTGACTCTCCTGGTTGTAAATTAAAATCACATTAATAATTCACACTGAGCTTTTACCATGTATGGCTGAGTAGCCGTGGAAACGCACGGCAGATCTGCTGAAATTGTCCCACGGTCACTCCCGTTAAACTACCCTAACAAACACTTTCTGATGGAGCTCATTAACTGCAAAAGTTTTCCTTTTAAGAGAAGAAATTTCTAAGTTTACAGCTAGAAATGTTTAACGGATGTATTTTCGGTCATTAATTAGTTCCTGTCAGCCAGTTGCTGCTTAAAAATAAAGACTAATCTGGTGCTGTAACTCTGTAACTCTGTAATGAAACAGCAGCGTTTATTGATACAAATCAAATCAAAACAAAGCCCAGTGAAAGTCTGTTTTGGGACTGTTATCCAACATGTCGTCTCATAAATGAAACTGCTGCTTTCAAAACAACATTCCAGGAATATTCTGGATTTCCTTCCAGTGCCGTGTTGCAGATACCAGACGAGCAAACATTTCCTTGCTTGGTAGGTCTCCATGGCAGGCAGGCATGCCGAGCTGCAGCTTGGATTCGTAGCGTTTGTGTTTACGGATCTCTGACCAAAGTCCGAGAGCAAAGGTCGGGTCCGGACCCCCGCCTGTCTCCAGGATTGGATTTGTATTCATCTGCCTGTTTGATTGGCTTAGATGTCACCACTGGGGGGGGTGGGGGTGGAGGGTGGAGGGTGGAGGGTGGGGCGGGGGGGGTTGTGTGATTTCTCTCCTCAGCAGATTAGGACGTGTCAGCAAATAGTGTAATTACTGTCAGTCTGGAGTGTGAAACACTAAAACTGTGTTTCATGTTTCAGCCTCCAGACGAGCACACACACACACACACACACATGCACACACACACACACACACGCACACACGCACACACACACACACACGTCCGTTTAGTTTCATCGAAGGAAAGTGGACAGATCTGTCAAAATTAGAATTGTGCAGCTGACAGCTCGGATCAATAGATGGGGGGTGGGGGGGGGGGTCTGGTTGAAGAAGACTGGTTATGGTTTAAATTATAAGCCCATCGGTGGGTCGTTTATTGATCACACTTTACATTTATTGCGTCGCTGCGGAGAGACACAGCTCTTAAACTGCACAATGAATCTGAATCTTCATTCGAAGAACCTAAATGTAAACATTTATTTCCTGGGAGCATGCTGACCCCCCCCACCCTTTTATTTTTTTATTTCAGTGCATGAAGGTCTGCTTGTGGACTGTCTCCACGCTCGGTTTAACTCTGTTTGTAGGTAAACAAGCTGCTCAGTGTTTTCCTGTTGTGGTTTTGATCAAACAAAGACACAGGAGGAACTTCCAGGCCAAGATGTTCAGGATGTTCGTTCCTGGATGACTGGACCAGCGGGAAACTTTTATTTTCTTCACGTTTTCACCACCAATATTAATTAGAAATCCTGATTTCATTGCTGGTTGTTGTTTAGGATACGAGCCAAATTCAGACTGTAATCCAGACTCTATTTAACCGAGTTTAATGTTGCTTCTAAAGTTGTTTTTTTTTTACATTCAAACTGCTTTTTTACATATCTTACGTTTCACATTATTTATTTCTATTCAAAATTGCTACTACTGGATTAAATGTTCCCGACATGATCTGGGATTACTCGTGGTTGTCGTTGAGCTGGCGGAGAACCCGCATGGAGGTTGGAACGAAAAGAAAAGAAAAGTTGAAAACCGTGATTTAAAGGGACGTGTTATAAAGAACACAAAACAAAGAGAAAGCTTAAAAAAAAACCTGCGCTTGAAAAGGTGTCTGAAATGATTAATGGTCCTTCAAGTTCAGCTTCAACTTCTGCTTTATTTGCAAAGCTCTTTCAAAGACAAGCGCGACCCGAAGAGCTTCACAG
>JAOWBL010040661.1:14652-26722 GCA_028564865.1 Zenarchopterus dispar | reverse complement strand
GTGTGTGTGTGTATATATATATATATATATATATATATATATATATATATATATATATATATACACACACACACACATATACATATAAATCATTGATCATTTTTTTCAGACTTTCCTAAGATGAAAGCTGTTTCACCAATGGAAAAGGAGAGGGTAACATTTCTCAAAAATGTGCAGCATCAATTGTTATGCTTGAATAGTTTATGCTCAAGTGTGTCAGTTAACACACTATCTTTGTGAATATGTCCCCAGAATAATGGTGGTCCTGCTGAGCTTTATTCCAAGCTGTTTGATGAAGTTGAGAAAATAAAGTGTTGGAAGGTCAAAGTTGACTGTGACACAGTGGAGAAGGACAGAAGACTCCAAGATAATAAAAGAACAATTGAAGCTCAACGCAAATCTATTCAGGAATTGCAGGTGTGTACCTAGGGTGTGTTCATACTTGGTGGGTTTAGTCATGAAAATGAAATCTGGATTAGTAGCTCTGTAGTGCATGTAAAAGCAATAGTTTAAACAGTCAGCATATGCACACTTTGCAAGATAGTAGATTCAGGCCTTGCCCATCGCAGTGCATCCAAATACTATTACACAGTGTAACATAGTATCAGCAATGGATGGAATAATAGATTTTCAGAATAATCAACAACCTCAAACAAACTCCAGTGTGGTTTGATTTAAATGCGAATGGATCAAATATACTGTTCTTGATTACTAATTTCCCTGTGTTTTTCTGCTAATCACAGGAGCTGTATTGCTCCTGAAAGAGCATCATTGCGGTGGAAGCAACTTTTTCTTGAAGCACACAGAACTATTGCTATGTTATTTTCTTTATACATTTCAAAATCTGTTCACGTCATCTTTGCCAGTTAAAAAATAGCATCTTATATCGACAATAAAAATCCAATAAGTGGGTTTATTCTGACATTCAACATTAGTTTAGAAGTTTGGAAATTATATAAGCAAAATATATTTTAGAAAGGCCTTTCAGGGTGTGGCTTCATTCTTTAGTAAGGTAACTGTCCATTCAATATAAATTAATGCCTGAAGAAATGTAAACTAAAAGTCTGCTTTGATCCAAGTTAGAACTATGAACGCACCTGCAGTGACAACTTTTGTCTCTCTTTTTCCCTTTCTCAGTATGTGTTTTATGAAGAGTAGTCCATTTTTTTAAAGAATATTAACACAACAAACACATTGATATTTTCTTTGTTTGATTTTCTTTGCAGTTTGGAAATGAAAGCCTCAGCATAAAGTTGGAGGAGCAGATCAGTGAAAATGAAGATTTGAGGAACAAGTATAATTATTTTTCTTTTTAACCATATCTTCAGTGTAAAGGCTGGAAAAATCTGACACATCTGATTGTTGTATATAGTTTCCTTTAACTGTTTTTATAACATGTTTAAATTTTAAATACAGAAACAATGCCACAAGGAATTTGTGTGAAACACTTAAGGAAACCTTTCAGTGGTCAACTGAGAAAATGCATTTATGTAAGTCAAGAATGTTTCAGATCTTATGCCTAATAATAGGCCTTTCTTGTCAGATTTAAAGACATTATTAAAGGTATATAGTGATGTATATATGTATGTGTATCTGTGTGTATATATATACTCGTCTCTCGGCAAGAGAGAGAGAGATCTATAAATAGTATATAGATAGACGTGTGTGTAAATATATAAATGTGTGTATGTTTATTTTGTTTTGTAGTTGAATCTGAAAGAGAAGAAACACATCATCTCTTTATGGAAAATACTGAGAATATAAAGGTAATGCAGTATTCCTCTACATCAGAAAAAGTTAACTAATCATGATATATTGTTTAACAGTCATCATTAAAACAATTGGGATCAGTGTAATCATGGCCTTAAAAAGTGTTCTTTTCTTTTAGAAACTGATTGCAGCATTTGAAAGTCTTCATATTCAAGTAGAAGCTGGACAACAAGAGATGCAAAAAGGTAATGGCAATGACAATATTTTAGTGAAAGACAAACATGGAGAGATACATGAAAGGTGGTCAGTAATATTGACAGTTGTAATTTTTTCCTCTAGCCAAAGAAAGGTTGCTGCAGTTTGAAGAAATGAAAGAGAAATTTCATCAAGAAAATATAATGAAAGATGAAAAAGTTAGTTAATTGAAACTCCACTAGTTTTTTGTATGCCTTGAAACAACATGAAATATGTTAAAATTTTCAGACAGGGTAATAATTGACATTGTCTTAACAGATTGTAATGCTCCAGACAAAGCTTAAAGAAAAGGAGAATGAACTGGAAAAAGTCCTGCTTGACCTTGATGAAACCCACAAATACTGCAAACAGCTTCAGGATTCAATGAGTAAGATTATGATTACATTTTGATATGATGTGAGCATTTTTTTTGTACAGCTGTTTCTGCAAATATTAAAGGGAAGAAAATATTGAGATTACAAGATAAATTAATAAATGCTCATGACCAAACTTACTGAAAACAGAAATTGAGATAAACAATGCAGAAAAAAACTTTCATGGTTTTACTTTGTAGTTTGAACCACTAACAAAATCTTGAAGCAAGAATTTATCTTGGAATTGTCTCTCTCAGTACACTGGAATTACTGCATGTGAAAATAACGTAATTTATCATTTAATTTTTTAAAAATATTTTTTCTTTTCAGTAAAGTTCTGTTCCATATTGGTTGTGTACTTTATTTTGAGGAAAACAATCTATATTTACTGCCTATGCAGATCAACAATTTGAAATTCTCAAAAAATCGAACTCTGAAAAGGAATGCCTTCTTCAAAAACTGCATGCTGCTGAGGAGTGCTGTAAAGAAACTGAAGTAGGTGATTTAAAGTTCTTGTCATTTATTGTTAAACTATGGTCATGTGCTAGTTGTGTTTTCACTGCAGTATTAACACTTCCAAAAACAGAAAACCAAGGAAGCTGCAGCTGCAGCTCTGGACCAAACTAAAAAAGAGTATGAGCAGATGATCCAAAGCAAAGACCTCAGCATGCAGGAGCTTTGTAGAGTAAAACAACAACAGGCAGAAAAGCTGGAGAAGATTGAGTCAACCATACAGGAGCTACAAAATTCACTAGTCCAAGAGACACAGAGGTAGGATTAACTCTTTAAGTTTCCAGGCTCTTCCAGTTTTCCTTTTTTGAGATTGCATTAATGTTTGTATTTATATTGAAGGGCCAAAACCCTTGAAGATAAACTTGTCGCAAACAACAATGAACTGGAAAAGGCAACTAAACTTTTAGGTAATTATTGCAGTTTAATATTTGAACATATTGTAAGGTATTATCCTAACTGAGCTGAGCAAAAATGTTTATACAATAGGAGAGACCATGGAGCAGGTTACAAAGAAAGATGATCTAATCAAAATCCTTGAAGACAACCTTGTAAGTTGTGGTACCATGTTGTACCATATGTTTATTTCTTTATCTTCAGCAGGGCTCTTCAAGTCCAGTTCTTGAGGCCCGCTGTCCTGCATGTTTTAGATGCTTACTAAATCTTATTCAAACGAATAGATCATTAACAGACTTGTGTAGACCTTGGTGACAATTTAATGGTGATCAATTAACCGAATCAGGTGTGTTGGGGGAAGGAGACATCTAAAACATGCAGTACAGCTGCCCTCGAGGACCAGTGTTGACGACCACGGAAAAAGTTCAGTAATTAATTTGAGAGAACCAAATGTTGTTTCTCTTAGGAAATAAAGTCAAAGTCTACTGAGTCCTTGAAGAGTGAGATTGACGTCTATGAAGCCAGAGTGAATGAGCTTGTTGCTGAGGTGTCAAAGAAAACAGAAGAAATCCACATTTTTAAGGTGATACAGATATACTTTTTTTCAGAATGAAAAGGGGTTTATAAAATAAACTCAGATATGTTCCCAAATCAAAAGAAATTGTGATAATATAGACAAAACGCAGTAACTTCTACATTTAATTTTGTTTTTATTTCATTGCAGATGGCATAAACTGAACATATTTAATGTTTTTTTCTGTTAGCAGCTTCATTCCATTTATTACTATTTCATCCAGTATTTCAGGTCTGCAACATATTCCCAAAGAATTTAGACTGGGTCAATTTTGGGCTGCAAATGAGGGATATAAAAAATAATATTGCCATTCCATACAACTAATGTGAAAAGTTAATGTTAAAGTGAGCTGTAATTTGTGTATATCTTTATTTAACATATGTAAAATTGCACAACCATTTCCTGGAAATTGCACACTGATTTACACAATCAATATGTACATAGTTTACTTTATTTACATAATGAGATATATTTGATATATCTCATTTTTTGTAATCTGCATATTTATAATTCTGCTTAGTTAATATTTTATTTTATAATAAAATATTTTTAATATTTTTAATACTTTTTTTTTCTTATTGTTTAAATTTCTATGGTACTTTTCTATTATTTGGCATTCATCATGGACAGCAAACAAAGACTTTTATTGTACAAGAAAGCATATTTCCCACAGTGCATATGGCAAAACTTTAAATCTTGAAGCAGTTGATTGTAAACATGTTTTTCATTTTTTTTTTTTAATCTATATCCACAAAGGGCTAATTGTTGAAGAGCAAAAAAGGGCAGACAATCTCCTGTTTCTTAACAAATTTATGAGAAGTGATACTCATCATTAGATGCTGATGTTTTCCATGTCTTCCCAATCTTTTGTCATTTGGCAATATAAGTAAATTAAATATGTCTAGTACATGATATCTTATCATCTACTGATAGAGAATGAAGCAGAGAAAGCCTCTACTGGGGATAGTCTACTGAAGCATGTTTATAAAGATGCTGAAAAGGCAAAAGAACATTTTGACTGGGGTTTTTACATGTTTTTAATTTTGTTCCACTTATCAGGCCCAATACAAATATCTTTTCAACTCATTGCATATTCTATCCATACACCTAGATCAAAATGCAGGAACTTGAGGAACAGTTGTCAGCTGAAATAATGAAAAATGAAGAATTCAACTTCCAGATAGAGCAACTAAAGAAAGACCTTATGCAGCATGAGTAAGTTTGGATATTCTAGCATTTAATATTGTATTATATTGTTGTCATCTTGACATTCTAATGTTTTTGTGTTATCTTTAAGAGTGAAGTATGGAGAGCTTTTGTTGAAGTTTAATGAGCAGGAGTCTGAGAAGATAACCATTCAGAAAGAGCTTGAAAATGAATTGTCCAGTGTAAAGATTATTGATGCAAACAGGAAGGTGTGAATTATCTATTTAAATCTTATGTCATATTCTTGCTTACATTAGTCTAATTTGTTTTTTATTTATTTGCATACTTTTTGAGTAATTTTTAAAATTGTTTTGTTTCAGATGAATGAAGAGAAGGTAAATCAACTTAACAGAGAAATTCAGAGACTGGAAGAAGACAATCAGTGTTTACAGTGAGTTTTCAGTCTCGATGAACTGAAGAGATTTGAACAGTATTAACGTTTAGATTTAATATTTTTAATATATTTTCATTAAATAGAGATGAGGTAAATGCCATGAAAACCACAGTCCTTGGGGAATGTCAAGAAACACAAACTCTGCAGAAGAAAATAGAAGAAAATGTAAGAATATTGTCCAAAGCAATAACTAGTGGAAACAGGCATTCTCTAAAAATGTTAAATTATGTTTTTGTGTATTTTTTTCCCTTGTATAGTTTCACTATGTGCAGGAAGAAATTACAAAAAAAGAGAAATGCATCAAAGCTCTGGAAGGAAAGGTGAGTGAACAAAGCTGAAAATTGTCAGTGCTATTACTATTTTTGATCAAGGAATTAACAAGAAATTGTTTGCTTTTTAGTTGAGCAGCCTCAAGAAACAATTTGAGATTAAACACAAGACTCAGGAAGAGTTCAAGAAAGAGGTTTGTAATGAAAATGAAACCGTAGATATTTTATAATGCTTAATGCATTATTATTCATCTAGATTTTAATGGGTTTATTTTCAGAATAAAATGCTTAAGAAGCAAATAGCAAAGGAGATTTCAAAATCCGGTGAACTTGAAAAGATGGTAACGTATATGATTGATTGACTGATAGGTTGATTGATTGATTGCAATTCCCAACACATATATAAACATTTAAGACCATAACTGTTACTCTGTTCAAAAGATGTTTGTTTTTGTCTCTAGACTGACAGACTGGAAGAGGAGTGCCAGAACCTTAAAAGACTGAAAGACAAAGATCAGCAGATACTGCTAAAAGATCTTGAGTCAAAGTCAACATTTGCAGCAGAGCTTGAGAATGAGGTTACACATATAGTATAACAATAATCCAGAGGGATGTTATCCCCCAACCCCAATTTTACAAAAGCATAATAAAAGATGATATCTTACAGGTAAATAAACTCAGACTAACAGCAGCAGAAGCTGTTAAGAACAAGGAAGACTCAGAACTCAAGTGTCAGCATAAGATAGCAGACATGGTAGCACTGATGGAGAAGCATAAGGTAGGTTGTCAGAAAGGAGTTTTTGCTCTTTAAAAATGGTCTAGTTTTTGTTACGTAACAATTCAACTTGTCCTTTCAAGAGCCAATATGACCGTATGGTTGAAGAGAAGGATACAGAACTTGAAGAAAACAAGAAAAAAGAAAAGGAAGCAGTTGCCCATGCAAAATCACTGGTATGAAGCTAATAAATAAATAAATGATAAACATTTTATATCAAATCAACAACAAATAATTCATGCTTTTTTATACTAAAATCTTCCATTAGGAATCACATATGTCAAAACTCAAGACAGAAAATGACCAGATGAAGAAACTATTGGAGACAGAGGCAACAGAGAAGGTACATCCTATCCATTAATATTGTTGGTTTTTCAATATCAAAGGTCAGAGAATTTTTATTAAATGCTTTATCTTTAGGAAAACCTACAGAAAGAGCTAACTGGTTTGAAGAAAGAAATGTCTGGTGTTAAAATGATCCAGTCATCAACATCAAGGAACAAGGTAAAATAAAGTAATTAGAAAACTTTGATTCAATATCTGTGCCAAAATCCTGAGTATACAACAAACACAGACATTCTACTTTTAAAAGATTTTATTCTTTTTCCTAAGAAGATGCCAAACTGAGGAAACAAAAATGTATTTTGTTCTTTTAAAAAAATGTAATTTCCTCTCAGGAGAAATCTCATTTTGCACTCTGCACATCAGTACCATGTCTACCAGTAACTAATAATCATTGATGACCTTTTGGAAGTATTGTCCTATAGTAATCTACAACACCTTGGTTAACCATTGAGAATCAGCGCAGACATATTTTAAGCACTTGATACAGCTTTGGTCTAGAAAATTGCCTTTTTTTTTTTTTTTTGTGGTCACATCAATAACTCTGCAGTGTGTGACTGAGCGCACATACAAAGTTGAGTGTAGGCAAAGATTTGAGATAGAGCCTTTTTTTTTGGCATAGAATAGACTTGCAAATGCTCAGATTGAGGTATTCTTTGTATGGGAGGAAAAATCTTTTCAAAATATAATTATGTGCTTGCAAAATACTTTTTTTTTTCTGTGCTCAGAAAGCTGTTACACCCTCAGGATTTAGGCACAGATATTACACCATAATAAAGCAACTCAGCCTGCCCTCTCATTATTTTTACCTAACAATGAAATCATCTTTGACATTTTAGTCAGCTGTCTCGCACTACAAAGAGGAGAGAGGGCTTGATACTCCAGAGAAGATTTCTTCAAAGAGTTACATATTTGACTTCCCTAAGACCAGGAAAACTCCCCCTGACAGCAATGGTGTGAATACTCCAGTTCTTATAAAGGTTGTGAGTTTTATATATCAAAACCTTTTGACAGAAAAGCAGTCTTGTGTTTTAGTCT
Organism: Zenarchopterus dispar; assembly: GCA_028564865.1. Taxonomy (NCBI): domain Eukaryota; kingdom Metazoa; phylum Chordata; class Actinopteri; order Beloniformes; family Zenarchopteridae; genus Zenarchopterus; species Zenarchopterus dispar. The sequence goes on along the minus strand of JAOWBL010040661.1, from coordinate 18,900 downwards.
TGTAGTTGTTCAGTTGGGTTTGAATTCAAATTATTACTTCCTAATTTGAAAAAGTTATTTCAAACAACTGGTTCTTTCTATTAGCCTTATATCTGGTAGCACTTGTTGATGTGAGTGGCCTGTTTTTTAAGACCTCCTATTCATTACTCAAGTAAATTTGTTAGGAAGAAGAAAGTTAATCTGGAATTAATTTCTCCTGTAAGCATGTAGAAACTTTGTATGACTGCATTAACAGTTTGAATATGCGTTTACAAATACAAAAAGGGAAATTCATTCAACCAGACTTACATAATTCTTTAGACACTTAGTTAAAAGTAATTATTTTGCAAAATTTCCACTCCATACATATAGTGATGTGACAGGTAGGTGAGTGAGAAATATAACCTAACCTAAGAATTTTGTTTGTCTGCAAATCTCAAGCAAGTGTGACAACAATGAACAAATGCAATATGACAATGTTACTCTAGGCTTTTATTGAGTGGCCTGAATAAAAAATGATGATTTTAATCACATTTTGTTTTCTTTTAAGGCTTCAGAATCATTCAAGACTAGGAAAATACAGAAAAGGAGTTTAATATTTTCATAAACAACACTTGCTTGTTAGATCAGTTGTTGATAACTCTAGATAATTATAAGACATGTCATGTATTTATAATAACCTGACTGACATTAACTTTACATTGTAGCACATTCTTGATGAGGACAAGAAAACTCCTGGAAGTAAAGCTAATAGGAGCAGTGGAGCTCTGAAGATTAAAGTAATATGCCATCATCAAAATCATTCTGCCATTTTCTGCAATGAACAAAAATATGAATGTTTTTCCCCTCTGGAATTTACTCTGTGAATTCCTTTTCAGTCCTACAGAATAAGGACACCCCCCTCTGATGAAAATGCTGCACAGTGGGGCAAGAGTACCATTGAGCTTGACCCAAAGTCTGACAGTTCTGATCACACTGATCTCTTGGTTAGTGCTGCTATTATCGGTTAATGTATGAATTCTCAGAAATTTGTCAAACTTTTTTTGCTTTTGGGGACCTCATGCAAAATTCCAAAAAATCTTGATGTGATCCTCTTGTTATGATAGATGTTTGCAAATCGGCCACCACCAAGTGTTTCTGCTCCACGGTCCAAATTCAATATCTTCAAAAAGGTATCATGGCCATAGTGGTAGATCAGAGTTTGATATGCAATTCATTTATTTACCAATTTATTTATTTATTTATTTTCAGATTCAGAGCCCAGTCAATCGTAAATCACCTGGGAACTCTTTGAAGATGGCAGCAATGAAAAGAATGAGAGATGCTGGTTGGACTGCTGTTATTGGTAGTGACAAGAAAAAGAAGAAGACCAACGAAAAGATTTTTGCCTAACTATTGCAGTTACAGGTCAGATAAACAGTGTTAACAATATTATCACTGGCACGTGTTGGGTTTTACGTGTTAAGGGTTTTACAGAAAATGATAAGGATAAAATGTACGAACGTCAATAGTGATAGTATTTATATAGGTTTTTTTACATTTTGGAGTTCATACAGTTCTGCTTTAGACGTACACCTTAAGTGACAGTGGTGCTACCCACAATGCTCTTACAGTCTTTGTAAAAAATAAAAAGAAAAGAAAAGAAAGAAATTGTGCTGTTCCATTGAATAACTTATCTTCACTCTGGTTTACATGAAATATTGTTCACTTTACCTTGATTTATGTTGTTAATGTGGGAAAAGGGCTCATTAAATATTTTTCAGCATATTTATGTATCCTAGTAATAACATAAGACAGTGAAAGCTATGTTAAAATAAGTCACTGTTGTTTGAATGTCATGGCTTTTATTGTTTTCTTCTCTGTTACCATTTTCCTCTTGAAAATTTTTATTTGCATAGGAGTGAAGTTTTAGCATTGAGGTTATGCTTATTAATACAAGAGGAACAATATGGTTATGTCTGTCAAGCACAATAAAATGGCACATTGAATTCTACGAACAAAGGTGTTTCTTTACTGAAGTAACTCGAGGTGAAATTGAGACAGGTCCGCAGGAGCTGGTGGTACATTATCAAAGATCGGATGGCCATCATAAAGTCTTCCAGAAACAAGTGTGTCATCCTCTGCAACGAAACCATCTGTAGAAATTTTATATCGACAGTTGTTTTTATCTGCTAATAAGAAGATAGTTTGTATTTACGATATGATTGAGAAGGGTTTACCTGAATCATCCGCTCTGTTCAGAGGTTGATGCACAAACTGAATCTTATGTTTGCATTTGTCAAACATAAACATAACCAGTGCCACAACAAACACTCCAAGCACAGTACCGAAGATAATTGTCATATTCCTTTCTGATATGTTAAGGTGCAAACCTAGGGACACATAAAGACAGAAAGAATGAAATTCTAAGCTTTAAAATAGAGAAAACTCAGCAAATGTGGATCTTAATTCTCACCTGCTGTAGTTTGGTTCCCTACAGTTGTGGTTATGTTGCTGATGTGAGATGAATTGTCAGTTTGAAAACCTGACGTATTGAGTGTACTCGGGTAACCTGCTGCTGTATGAATTTCTTGTGTTGTCAGTTCAGTGAATGTTGGAGTTCTTGGTGTTGAGCTCTTCAGTGATATAGTTTTTATTGGAGAAGTCTGACTTGTGCTCTCAGTTGTAGCTTGTGTCCTGGTTAATCTCTCATTGTCCAATTTTGTGCTCGTTTTACGCATTTTCTCCTCAGTGAAGTTTAAGATAACAGTTGCAGGTACAGTAGAGTTAGATAAAGTCGGCATAGTAGTTAATTGTGTCAGGTTAAAGCCAAAGGTTGCTGGGGTTGTGTTTGTCCAGTTCTGGTTTGCCGCAGCAAAAGAAAGCACCAGAAGGCAAGTCAGGAGACCAAAGATCATATCCATGGCAATCAAGTCCTGTAAAGGGATGCAAAACATGGGGTAAGGGAACCTGCATTTAAAAAAATAAATAAATAAATGGGGATGGGGGTTAATGCTCCACACAGATAAAATAATCTTTCTCTCAAAAAGGTGTTCATGAACTAATAGAAATAGATCAATAGTAATATATTTTCAAAATTAGGATAATTTATGTCCACCAGATGAGTTAATAAGACTGAATATGCTACACAAGAAAAAATAAACAATTTGCTCACTAACACATCAACTTTTTGTAGATACGTTAATTTAAGGAAATTCAATTACACTCAGCTTGAATAAGACCAAACCTTTCTGTAATATGACAACATTCATCAGACTTTGAACTGTTGAGTTAAAAAAAAAAAACAAGAGCAAAGCATTTTACCTTTATTTTTGTAACTTGATTCACATCGTGAATACTGCGTTTGCCTCCATGACACGACTGCCTTTTGACTTCCTACAAAATCTTGACACAGCTTAAGCACTGATTATCTGGCACTGAGACAGGTAAAGGTGGCCAAGGTGGTTCTTTGTAAACTTCCTCCTCTATTTGTTACCAAGGAGACAAAGGGCACAGTTGTAACCAGTCCAAAGCTCAATCTCTCCCTCTCACTTAAAATGCATTTTACAGACCTTTATAGAGGAGATGTTTCTGCCAAAAAGCTTCGACCGTTCAGTAAATATTTCTTAACTTTTCTTCTTTTCTCTGTTCACTTAGGGAAGTTGTCTGACCTGAGTTTATGAATTTTGCAGTGTTTGTGCTGAATTTAAACGTAGTACAAAAAGTTTATTGACAAGTTAAATTGATTTCAAGAAAGGTAATAGAGTGCACAATTTACATATAAAAATAGTCATGTCCCAAACAAAGGACCAAAAACACACACAAAAAAACAAATGAAATGAAAGGACAATGGTTATACAGTAAATAGAATTACATTCTGATATCAGCAAGAGCAGTTGATCAAAGGGCAATGAAAACAAGACATTACTGACAAAACACCAGTAAGCAGGAAATGGTGGCAGCTCAGTCATTGCAGGCATGAAAATGTGATGAGCTGGTGCTGTTTCACAAAGCCTAGTCCAAAAATTAGCAAAATAACAAATGTTTGGCTCTGACTGCTTCTTCTATAAAGCTGCTTTTTAAGTGAAAAGAATATAATAAATTTTCATTTTGCCATAATACGTAAAATACATTAAAGTTTAAACAACAAATGAAAATCAACACTTACGGGTAAATACTCATAATATTACAGATGCTTCTTTTTTGTTTTTGTTTTTTTGTTTGTTTTTTAAATAACTATAGCTTGTTACTTTTGTATATAAAGAATACAAGTGAATAAACTGAGCAGCA
>JAOWBL010040661.1:0-14552 GCA_028564865.1 Zenarchopterus dispar | reverse complement strand
TTTTTTGTTTGTTTTTTAAATAACTATAGCTTGTTACTTTTGTATATAAAGAATACAAGTGAATAAACTGAGCAGCATTACAGTTTTGTGGCTTTTTCAGACTCTTTGCTTGTCACATCAAAGTCTGTAAATGCTGAGTTGTCGACTCCCATGTGAAGGTCTTTTACAGCCTTTTCTGTGTCATCTGGTTCCTGTAGAAAAGGAAAACAACATAGCACAAGAGTTATAAAATTACAAAGGGTCAAGCATTATGCTTTTCCTTTGTCACTAATTATCTAATAAACTCTTCATAGTCAGCATCTTACCTTTGAGTCATGGAAACAGGTGAAGCATATCAAATCATTCTTCCTCACAAACAGATCAGAGTTCATCTTCTTTTGCTTGCATCCACCTATTTAACACACAGATAAATATTCCTCTTGTTTTTTTAATCCCAGGAGGAATTAAAAGCAATGTGCACAAAAAGCTGCAGATGAGATTCCTCACCAACAGAGGGCAGTGAAGACTACAATAACAATCTCCCTAAAAATCAATTTTCCAATTTTACCAAGGTTTTCAGCCATTGTAAGGTTGGGTGTAAATAGTAAATAGTAGTAGCCCAGTAATGGAACCAATAACCTTTAAATATGATGTAGATTTTTTTCTTGTGTGCAGTCTAAGTAAGTGTTAGGAAGTGTGACCTTACCTGTGATTACGCTCACCAGTAAGCCAGACACCATTGTGGTCAGCATGCCAAAAAGAGAGAAGTAGAGATAGGACAGCGAGTACCAGGAGTCTGCTATGTGTGGCCTGTCACTGATTGAAAAAAGGAAATCAATTCAGTAATCCTCCAGCTGATATCCTAACAGTTGCACCTGTCTTATCAATAAGTGAAATCAGTCAGTTAAATAGTTAAAGCTTCAGATAAAGCTTCAAAAGCTATTTCATTAGCTTTTGAAAGTGTGTCATTAGTCTGTGCACATAAAATTGATTTAATAATTTTTGTAGAAGTACAATGATTTTTTTTTTTAACTTAAAAAAAATGTTTGGATCTGAAGTGCATATTTATGTGTAAACGCAAATGCTTTTCTTTTCATTTTAAATCCCTCCTCGATTTTGCATAGTAACAGACTTATAGGAAATGTGTAACCATGGTTGCTGAGAAATTTTTATTTATTTATTTTTGTACCACAAATATTTAAGTAACATGAACATGTAGAGCTTTTTTCTATTAGGTGCTTTAAGAGAAGCTAAGAATCATGTTTTTTCTCTGTTTATGTTGTTTTGCTTAGTAATACTTTCAAGTCTCAGTGTAGATGAAAACAGAGATAAGGCTGACGTAAAGTGGAAAAAGCAGTGAGTGGAAGAAACATTTTTAAAAGGTCTGGTAAGCAATACCAGTTTTGGTTTTCTTATCTGCAATGCAAAAACCCGAGATTTTGATACTTCTGTTGATGAAAATGACAAGTGGAATCAAGTGTTACAGTTCAGTTTTTTTCAGTTTGAATCTTTTCTGTTGCCGTGGACATATATTTCCTTGGGTAAAGGCTTTTGTTCTATGTAAAATGACTCACTTGAGCTGTGTGGTTAGAGGTGCTGAACTGGTCCAGGGGGTTGCTGTTGTGTAGTTTTGACTCATTGTATTGTTGCAGCCTGCAGTGCTGACTGGGAGAGGGTTTGTCTTGTCAGCTGTTGGTGGATAAATCTGGGCTCCAATCCCCACCCACAGAGTCAACACCAGGCCAATGATCATTCCCACAAGTCCTCCCTGCGATGTAAATACAAGTATTGTCAACTTCTACCTTCATGTGTTGCACCTATGTATTTTTTATCAGCATTTCTTTGTGCAATTAGAAGATGCATATCTGTAAGAGAATGTTCCACTAATAGGAAATACTCACAATTGAATTTGTTGTGCGGAAAAGCATGCCTAATAAATAGAGTCCAAGAAGAGGCCCACTGATCATGCCAAATATGGACAGAGCGGCCTGAAAATAGAAAATTGTCAGGGGGCTTGAGGCTTCGGCTCGTAATGATGGTGTAGAGAAAAGAAATGAGTGCAGCAGTGTTGCACATGATGTTGGAGAACTTCACCTGCAGAACACTTCCCATCACCGAAGCAACTCCAGCCATTCCAATGCACAGCCCTCCAAAGAATACACCTGGGAGTTGGTCAAGTTAAAGCCATTTAAAGTATCTGGTTGGTTTGAAGTTTCAATAACAGTGTATTATTAAAGAACAGAAGTTGTAAATTTGATATAAGCCCCCAAATCTTAGGACCCAAAGTCCTGACTAACAGTTTACTGCAGCGAGATGGCCTAATACCCTTGTGTGCAAACAGCACACACATCCACAGTGTGTCATTCACTAAGAATGCTTTTCGCAGGAAAAATCCACACCCTGTGTCAAAAGACATTCCAAGAAGCAGCATGTTCCTGCCCTTGCAGGTTCAACTCGGTCTGTCTAATGAAAAACTATAAGTTGTAACATTAACTAGTGTGCTGTGAATTCTGAATGGCCAAAAGACATTTTAATGACTTCATTTTGGAGATTAACAAGAATTCCTTTTTCACAGTTATCAGAAAATCAGTTTACTACCTGGAACGCATTTGCAGTCAAATTTTAACACTCATAAAGGAACTGCTAAAACTGATATTACCTGACAAGAATAGGAAGATAAGATAATGATCTGTACGGCGTCTACTGGTATTTCACAAGCTTCAAGCTGTTTGGGACAAAGAGGAAACTACTGTGTTGTAATTACTGTGATTTTGATACAGATGTTTTGTTAATTTACAAATAATTCAAAAATATCTGAGTGTTATTTCTCAAGTTTCCACAACTGTCTTATATTGAAAAGATTAAAAAATAAAACAAAACAAACAAAAAAATTACTCAAGCAGTTTTAGAGTGGTTGTCCTGCAGTCTGAAAATTGCTGGAGTAATGTGTCCTCGGAAAAAATTACCCCATTGTCCCCAATGCATTAGTCACTTGTAAACTGATTAGTGTGAAAGCAAAAAAAGTAATTTTATGCAACTTACTCAGACCCATATTCAGCCAGGTCACTTGCTTTGGTGTTAGGGTTTTGCACATCGGAAAAATAAAGTCTTCAACAGTGACGGCAACGAGAGCATTAATGCTGGAGGACACTGTGCTGAAAAATGGTAAGAGTTTAAAAACTGAGCAAAATAGAAAGAAATATATTTAAATGACAGATGAGAATACAATCAAAATTTCTCTCAGGTGACATGGAGATGCAAGTTTATTACGACGAGCTATAAACAGCACCAAGACCCAGGTTCCAACAGTTTATTCTTTCCATATAATAAACTTTATCTAGTGGAAACATTGTCTAAACACTGCAAGACTGCTCACTCTGACATGTACTTTTCCCTTTTTCCGGGTTTACCTTAAGACTCACCTCAGGGTACCGCTGTATGCTGCTGCCACAAACAAGCCAGGAATTCCCGGGTAGAATTCCAGAATATCCATGACAAGGTAGGGCAGCAGCTGGTTGAAAAGGGATTTTTACTAATAATCATGGCGCTTTGTTACAGAAAGAAATATGTGTGGTAAATAAGACCTCAGCTGTATTTACCTGGTCAGGTGTATTTATATCGCCATTTGAAAGTGGGTCACAGTTCTTGTAAATGGAGTACATGGTGAGGCCAGAAAATACAGCCAGACTCACTGTTATCCACAAACCAACCATGTTCACATACAAAGACCTGGAAGATGCAAGAGGACTTGTTATCACATGAAACGGTACTCGAAGCCAGAAATTGACTTTGTATTGCATTACAGGAATGCTCACATCTTGGCATGCCCCAAGGTTTTGCAGGCGATGTAGCGCTGCACCTGGGACTGATTGATTGCGTAGATAGCCGCCCACATTACGCTGCCACCAACTACTATGGTCCAGAAAGTATGTCGCTTCAGAGGATCTGGGTCAAAGCTGTGGTAAGTAGGTCAAAAAAATCTGAGACAAAGTACTGATTCCATTCTTTTGAAAGAAGTCTTAACTATTTTGTATCAGAGTCATTTTAAATATAAATTTAAATACCACTGAAACAAGTATTTTCATGTACTTACTCAAAGGCTTCCAGTCGGCCTCCTTTGCCAGCATCTTCCCAAATCTTCCCCAGGCCTCCCTGTAGTACAGCTCCTCTAGCTATAACAGCTATAAAACCTGCCAGCATAATCACCATCTGCAGCACATCTGTCCAAATGACTGCTTTCAGACCACCCTGAGACAAAATTCATGTGACAGGAAGCTCAATTACAGGTACTGTAATGAATTGTGTCAGTTTAGTACTTCATAAGATAGAATATAATCATCCTACAGAAAATATGTTTAAGTTCAACAATATTTCAGATACTTTCATCAACTATAAATTATTCTATGGTACATTAGTATCAAAATGTAAAACTGGCCATAAATGCTTAAATGGGCCAGACTTTCATCTTCTAACTTCATCCAGATTTTCAGTGTTTTTTATACAGTACGTACTGAGATGAATCCATTCATCCATCCATCCCAACTATTTTCTGAAGTCACAGGGAGAAGATTTTAAGTGGAGATCCCCAGTTACACCTCGAGCACTACCAAAAGGGACAATGAGGTGCTTCCAAGCCAGTCAAGGAAACCCACATTATAACTTGAAGCTCTGCATGGTGGGACTTGTCCAAAACAGCTTTTCTGTGAATTTTTCAAAAGGCAGCCTGACTAGATGCCCAAACCACTCTAGCCGGTTCCTTTCAATTCGTAGAAACAGCAACTCTGCTTTGAGCTGCACCCAGATAACTGAGTCCCTTCCCCCATCCCTCAGAGTGACGGGGATGGGGGAAGGAGGAAGGATTGAAGGAAGCTCATTTTGGTTGTTTGTGTTCATGATTTCATTCTTTCCATTGGTCCAATGGTGAGGCCAAAGGTCCAGTGGTTGGACTGTGTTTTTTTCACTGTTTTTTTTTCTCCTTTTCACTAAAAACATTATTACGTCCTTCCACTACATATTAATAACCTCCAGATAACCCAGAATTGTCACTTTACCCATATATCTGCTGGAGACCATAGCCACAGTTTTCAAAATAGCAATTCTCATTCCATCTGCTTTGCCTATCCAATAGCACAATATTTAGAAAGTAAAAATGCAATCCTAAACCAATTTAACTACAGAACTCCTTGGGTGTGCCTAGAAATTCTAACCATAAAGTTTATGAACTAAACCAATCTCAGAGGGCTGGTAAAGTCCAGCATCCACCAGAAATGAGTCTGATTTACTGCCAGTAATTTGAACCAATTAAAAAAAAAGTTTGCCACTCTAGTTGCACAAGTGCGTCAACAAAGGCTCTCTAATGCATACTGGGTAATATGTCACACATTTGTAATGCTGTTTAAAACAGGAATACCAACCAGTGTACAGTAGAGGATGCACACTGCTCCAGTAGCCACCAGCACTCCCCACAGATCCAGTCCAGTGACTAAGTATTAAGAAAAACACTTAAATATTTACCCATATTTTTAAAATTTGACAACAGGTGTATGTTTTGTACTTATTTAACATTCAATATACACTGACTGGCCAAAAATTTTGTCACCTTTAACAAAACAAATAGATATGAGTCTCACATTTTAAAACTAAAGCGGTGTTTAATATGTGATGGTGCAGGGGAAAAAAGTCAATTGTAGAAAGACACTGTCTGTGGTTGGGAAAATTATTTTTCATGTCAGAAGAGTAAAATTATATGCAATATGTAAACAAAACAACAAAAGAGCTTGTTGAAGCTGTCTAAAAGATTATTAAAACCTGCATGATAGAAGATAACCTGAAGATAACTCAAACTATTGGGACTAAATAACTGTGGAACCTTTTAGAAAACCACCTAAGAAAACCATCATTGAGGCTAACTGGTCAAAAAAATAAGCCTTTAATTTGCAGGAAGGTGTTAATATTGAACTCTGGAGTGATGGATGAAGGCCATGGGCTTCAATGAGTTCCGATTTGGCCTTTTACAGAGTGATGAGTGCATGAAGGTAAGAGGAGCAGCATATAAAATCAGATCATTCAACAGATGAATTGAATACTACAGAGTCCAGAAAGTCATCACAGAGAATTTGAGATGTGCTGGATACATAATAGCCCGACTGAGTGATCATAAATACAAAATCTTGGTAGAAAATGAATGGTTATAAAGATAGGGCATTGCATATTTTTATCAAATAGATGCCGCAGTGAATGTGTGCTATGATCAAAGTTAAGATTTTTTTTCTCCTTTTTTGACCAAGGAGGACAAATGCATTTCTGTAATTTGGATGTCCAAGTGCCATTTTTATTAAGAGTAAAATGTAAGACCGTTAGTCTGGATCTCTTGTGATTGTACTTACTTTGGTTTAGTGCAAGAGCTGGAGCATAGATGACTAAACCGGTGTACAGAGCCTGCGAAAACATGCCACCATTAGTTAATTGGAAGGAAACACAATAAGCATGTGTTTCATATGAATGGTGTCATGGAACTGCTATCTAGAATCAGCTTTACATAAAGTCAGAAGGAGAAAAGAAGAGATGTTTTTCCTCATGTTACATTTTTCATAGAGAGCTAGTCCCATTTCTTTGTGTTTTTTAAACATAAAAATACATATGTATATAGTTATTGAAATGTAATTCAAAATCACTCTATTTTTAATTTTTTAAATTTTTTTCTGATAAAAAGTGTTTAACTTACTGTTTGTATGATGTACATTGATGTTCCAATCAGGCGAATTGGCCGGCTGAAGCGCATTTCCAAGTACTTGAAATGAAAAGTAAAGTTATATATGTCCACAAGTGTTAACACCAGTTTAATAAACAACAGTCTACCTCATAGGCACTGGTGATCCCCAACCGGTAGAAAAGTGGGACGAAGACTTCAGCAGTGACAGCAGACATGATGGCGTATGAGAAGCCGAAGGTCCAGAAGGCAGCACCAAACCGGTAGGCTTCAGCAGGTGTGCCAATGACCGTGATGCCAGACATGAAGCTGGCTGTGAGTGACATAGCAACCGGCACAGCTGTCATTTGTCGTCCACCTAACAAAAACTCATTGCTGCTGGTGTCCTTCCGACTTCGGATGGCTTGAAAAAGGCCAACACCAGCTGCCCCCAGAATTGTTCCAGCAAACACAACATAATCCCAGACAGAGAAAGTGGCCACTGGACCACCAGTTCCAACCATGGTTAACTAAGTAAAAGGGTTAAAAGCTCTTTGAGCAATCTTCTCCAAACTGTAGTTAAGAATATGATCGCTTAGATACAGCCGTATTTCTGTTTCATGAGGTGGTCCTAATGTTTCATATCCTTGCGTTTAGTCCAGTGATGGGATTGCTGTTAACAAGAGCAAAGATATCTTCTTAAGATTGGAAGAAAACTATTTTCACTCCACCAGCAGTCAGATGTATTTAAATTCTCTGAATCTATCAAAGTCTCCCTTCAAATCTTCAGCAAGAGACAGATATATCCAAATAATTCCAAGTTTCAGTCCTCCACTCGTCCTGTTTTCCCACTTCAGCTGTCAGAGGTTCAGTGACATATACCACCTCATGAAGCGTCTGTCAGCTCTGATGCATTTGCCAGACAATAAAGATTAGTTCACTTTAGTTAATGATCCATCAAGGACAAACAAGGCACTGAGGCCTGAAATAATTTCAGAAATGATAAAAAGACCGATCTTGTAATTCATCTCAGATTGTGATCTGACAGCAATTAAAAGACTATTTGTTAGAAATACATGTATATTTACTTCCCTAATTAAATGATGTAGCGACACATTAAGAATGTGTCTGTGCATATCCTCAGGTTACTCAGTACCTTTTGGTTATATAAGGAATTTCAGGAAGGGCCAGGCTAAATCTTTAGGGTTTGGTCTGTACTCCTACTGCCTCATCATAGTTTGTTTGTGACATGTGATGACTATTTCATTCTTTGATTTTCCTGTAATACATAGTATTACTGCGATATATCATTCCTAAGTAAGACACTTAACTGCCTGATAAAGATATGACCAAACAAAATTCAGATTACAGAGTATATGCAGGTTTAAGTTTTCCCCTTTGACTTTCTCCCTGTGTACGCCATTTAAGTAATTCTACATTTTAAAAAAGTTATAGTAAAGTTTGGAAAAACAGTGGAAAAAGTCACATGCTGTTAATGTTTTCATAGGTGAATAAGAGCTTGGGAAGCACAAACTAAACATTTATTATCCTGTAAGTTTCCATTCTGTTTCAGTCATTTCATGAGCATTTTTTCAAGTTACTGATAAAGGACAAATAAAATATGAGTTCACTGAAGACAAAAGAAAAAAGGAAGAAGAAAAAGTGAAACTGATTTAAAAGAAAACCTGAAATATCAGTCTGGCTTTGTGTCCTTCAGTACTTTTTAGCGAACAAATTTAGGTCACAGCATATGTTTATTTGTCTATTTATCCTAGTTAATTAAAGACAAAGAGTAGATAAATACTGATACAATTGTGACATTTAAAACAATCTCATCCTTCATTATAATTATTTCAAATCCTAGTGAGACTTTGGCTACCTTAGACGATGATTAACCCAAATTATAGATAAAGAATCCCAGCAGCCTGGACATGTTGGGTGGTGAATTGCTCTTACAGTTTTCAAAGTAGATATTTCAGTAGTTTATTGCCTGCTTTAGGAGCTACAACATAAATGCTAATGTCTACTCCAGCAGTTTTTAAGTCATCTGCAAAATGAGATTAGATAAACGAGGTCTGGATGTTCTTTTCCTCATTAAATAAAGGAAAGAATGTTTTGCCAATAATCTGTCATATACATGTATGAACAATAACAGGTTGTTTTAACTCCCTCACATTGCTGCTGGCACGATTCAGTTTTAAGCCACCTCTTCCTAATCATCCCTGGATGTTCTTAAAAAGTACAGAGATATTTGCATCTTAAGAAGTTTCTGTTAATATTTACATAAATGACAGAGAGAGAGAGAGAGAGAGAGAGAGAGAGAGAGAGAGAGAGAAATGTTTATTTTGGAAAATGCTGTGTAGGTTAAAATTTGAGGTAACACTTTTTCAAGGAGATTTTAAGCTTTGGGGGATTTTGTGACATCTAGTGGACACTGGTCTTAGCCTGTCTGGACAGGATTTTTTTTTTTTAATCTTTCTTCATTAAGCAACTCATTATTCATGTCATCCATATAATGGACTAAAAGTTCAGTGGGCTCCTGTCGTCACAGATAGAAGATAAGAGTTGCCTTGGATTAAGGTGGATTATAAAATGTTCTAATAAATACTGTGGACTGAGACACTCAGACTCAGAGCATCATCAGGTCTGCAGGTGTCGACATCACAAACAGGTGACTCTCTTCCCCCCTTGTTTCTCTCTCGCATTAACAGAGAAAGAAATATTTATAGGAACAAATGTCTACTCCTGCCTTATTTGTGTTTCTTTGGCTTTTTTCCCACCCTTTCACTTACAGGACCAAAAAAGGCTTAAAATGAACACAGGTGCATTCACCTTCTGGCTTCTTTTTCTGCCGTTTAATCCAGCCGTTCCCATGTGCCTACCCACTGACTTCACCCTGTATGTTGAAAAGCCAGGATGTGACTTCTGTGTGGCGATCAACACGACTATCTGCATGGGATTTTGCTACTCTAGGGTATGTATGTTAGTTGTAACCTTTTATATTCTTCTTCATGGTCATAATTTAAAAAAATCCTTAATCCAGGCATGGATGTGGTTCAACCCTTATTACTACACACAAAATGATAGCTGACTCTTGCTGCTTTAGACTTCTCATTTCTGTTCAAGAAATCAAACATGCCATGCTTGACACCTGATGTTTTCCATGTGTGGGCTAAAAAAATGTAGCTTCTTGATTGTAATACCGTAATTTCTTTTTTTTGCGTAATTTAAAGGGTTATCATATTAGGTACATATTCCATTCAGCTGTTTACTTTCCATTCATGGTACCAAAAGTGAGACCACAAAATTAAGCAACTTTTCCTTTTCATTCTGATTTGGTACGTACCTTAAAGCTATGAAGAGCTATGACTGAGGTGGTGTATTTGAATGCGTCCAAAATATTAAAGAGGTTATGAAACTTAGTTGTTTTTGTTCCTAAATGCTCAAACATAAGGAACATGTACTTGAACAAACTAGTCTGACATTAAATAATGTAATGTGATGAAAAATGAACAATTGTTGAAGAGTTTTTCCTTTCAAAAAAAGTTTTTCATGAATCGAGATCAAACAGCTCAAGAGATTTCAGTATGATACAATATCATGAACCGGCTCTTTGTTTGTGTTTGTATCTTATGAAGGACAGCAACATAAGAGACATCCTTGGCCCACGCTTCCTCATCCAGCGAGGTTGCACCTATGACCACGTTGAGTACCGCACAGCCATTCTGCCTGGCTGTCCCTTTGACTCCAATCCTGTCTTTACCTACCCTGTGGCTCTCAGCTGTCACTGTGGTGCATGCAAGACTGACAGTGATGAGTGCACGCACAGAGCCAGCACAGATGGAGTTAAATGCACCAAACCAGTTAGACGGGTCTACCCTTACCCTGGCCAGAATAACTATATGATCCCTTTTTGACTCTTCAGTTCATGTTCTCAAATGTCTTCTTTTAACACTACATAAATGTTTAAAGGGAAAAAAAGCATTATACTTCAGCTTTTTGTGGATTTAGTGATGTCTGCACTGTCTGTACTTTAACCTATCGCACCAGCTTATTTTAATGTGCCTTTGTTGTCACAACATGTCTATGCTGCAGATCTGCTTCTCAGTTTACAATGGCGTTGATCCCAGCACGTATTTTTGTCAGCATCATTATTCATCTTTTTGTTCACTCATGTGACACTCAGACTTTTATTTTAACTCTGAAAGGGATTCTTTGAATACATCCCAATTAAAGCCAAAGCCTCTAAATACCTCTCTGACTAAGCTCTGCTTGACTTAATCACATCCTGTTCTTGAACGTAGCTGTCTGTTTACTACATGACAAATTCAGGCTGACAATCTCCACAATGTCATCACCTGATGCTATATTTACTCTGAAAGTCACTCCGGAAAACACATGATTGTTGACACAACTCTCCTTTGGAGCTGGATTACCAGGGAGGATCTCTAACTGGAAAGATTTGACACACTGTATAAAGGTGATTCACTAAACACCAAACTGTGTCACACTTTTAACTGTGTCTCCTCTCATTTTAAGCGATGGTCATGAATAGTGCCTGTTCACAAAAGGAATTTTGGAAGACAGCTGGGGAGTATTTATAGCTCAGTAGTTCAGAGAGGGAGAATGTTTGATAAGTCCATCATATGAGTCTCTGACATGACTCTTTCATCATCTTATATAATATTGTATACTGTCTCTACAAATATTACAGCATCCATCCCTTTAGTCTTATTGGTTGGTTGTGTTACACTGATACTTTCACATTGTGAAGGATATTGATCAGGATATAATGAAAAAATAAAAAAGTAAGCAAAGCATTGACAAACAACAAAAGCGGGATTTAAAAGTAAAATCTTAAATCAGCCTTGAGATGAGGTGTGTCTTGGGAACAGAAGGCCCAGTTAATAATATGGTAGGAATATATGGAAGAAAAACAGGTTTAGAAAGTGCTGTACATGGTGGACTTCTTTTCTCAGCCAATATATCCTTGACCTTGTTCAACTTTTGTCAACCTGATACTGTGCTTAGCCTTGCAGTCATTTTACCCACCTGTCAACCATAGCATAGAGGTCCTTTACCTATATCTTTGCTCAGTACATGAAGTATTTGCTTCTGAAACAAAGATGTTAAAATGGTAACTTGTCTATATTTTTCTTTTTCAAGCCTCTGCAGAAATATTACATTCCAACAGATTTCATCAGATATTTAATTCAAACAGATTCCTGTGTGCAGATAACTCACATAAATCTGATGTCTTTTATTTTGCTTATAAATCCATGTACCGTATTAACACAATTTATAGTATCTCTTACTTCAAATTAACAGTTAACCTAATATGACTTTAAAATCATACAGCTGAAAGGGTGCAATGTTTTCAACTACCCAGCTGAAGTTGTGTTTTGAAAACTCAGATACTGTAACGGATGAAGCAGAGGATGAACTGGAATTTGCCTCCATCAGCATTCTGTAGGAAGCAGCTATGCGGTACACACACCAAATACGCTTTCATTCAGACAAACCAAACTACTTTGTTGGATTCATTCAAGTGAAACAAAGAGTTTTGTTCCCCCCTTATTTTCTTTTCTTTTCTTTTTTTTTTTTTTTTTTTTTTAAAGCAAGTTTGAGTCACACAGCTTCAGGAATAAGAATTTATCCTGCCTCTTCACCCCAAATTTCTGAATTATAAGAGCTCCTTGACAACTCGACATTACCTCTGGTGCTGTGAGGTTTCTATGTCACTATTTTACTCTTGTCGTTGACTGACATGTTCCTGTTTTGGGCCTGTACAGCAAAAAGCCTCACTTTATTCAATGCATTATCTCAATATCTCTCTGATAAATTCAAGCAACGGTTTATAAAGATAGGTGTATCCATCCAAAGATGTAGCTTTTTAAGTCGAACACTTTAGTAATTGCATGACCTTTTCTTAAGCATAACAGAGAAGTTCATGTTTGTGATTTTAAGAGAAATGTCCAGACAGCTACTTCATGGGCTGCCTTGAAATTTGACTCACAAATGCAGTTTTGCTTCCTGGATGAATTGAAAAAACTTTGTTGATTCTTTAACCTGATTCCTAATTCAGTTTTACTTGTTCTAAGAGAAGTGTATTAAGTCTTTGGCAGTGAATGCAGTGATGGCCAGTATATAGTATATCACACAAGTACGTGATACTGCTGTTTCTAGAAACATACTTAACTTGCAAATAAGGTGAACCGCCCAAAGTTGCATAACATCTCAGCCTCTAGTCATGTACATGAAGTAAAGAGGTTAATGCACTGGAATGTGTTTCTAAGCCAACAAACATGTTAGATGTCTTCAACACTCTTCTGTATTTTTCCATTTTAACCAAGTGAATGCTTTCTTAAAGAAAAAAAAAGTCTGATCTTATGCATACAGGCAACATCCTTTTGAATAATATTGTAGAATTTCCTTTCCTCCTAATTTAACTGTAGAAATAAGTCATACTTATCTTAAGCCACATATGGATCTTCTTTTAATGCTTATTTATGCATATGTCATCAGTATGTCATCATTTAGCATCAACTCACCTTTTCAGTTAAAGGTGACTTAATGTTCAGTTAGTTTTGACTCAGTTTAATACAGCCACACAGTTATATTCATTTGCATTTGCGATTCAGTAGGAGTCTTACCAGAAGGCAGAGGAAAAAAAGTCAAACCTGCTCCTCACCCTCATTTATCAGGCAGACAGGCTGTTAAAAAAGAAAAATGAAAAAAAAAGAAAGAAAAAAAAATAGCTGCATAAGCAGTAGATTTATTCAGATGCATTATTGTAAAAGAACCAATGGCAAAATTTAGAGGAACAAAGAAAAAATACAAATGATAGTATTTCATTTAGAACCACACTGTCTTAAATGCCGGTTTTATAACCAAGAGGTATATATTTATTTATTTATTTTTTAAATAGCCCTTAGTAGAGATGCATTCACATCAAAGCAGCATTTCAAAGTAACACATAGCAAGGAAAGGATGTGCTATTTGGAAACTGTTTTATTGTTATTACTCGTGATAAGTGATAGTGGAGTATGTTTTTGTGAGCAAAATCTTAGACTTAAAAGTAGCAAAGTTTTTATTTTAGAGTAGAGTTTTCAGGACTGAGATACTTATGATCATGAATACAGCAGAATAGAACTAATAAGTGGGGTCGTAAACCAATACCTAATTGATCTGAAAACCATGAACATTTTAAAATGATTTGACCCAAACCCTGAAAATCCGCATACTTTACCTTGGAATGTGAAACATAACCTATTTAAACAATGGCCTTTTTTTGTTCCTTTAACCCACAGCCCAACTATGCAGCTTTGCGATTGGTGGAACTGATTGATTGATATGTCTATCGTCTAATGGTAAAGAAGAATTAGCTGAACTCTAATTGGTCAGAATTCGATAGTAGGCGGGTCCTTTCGCCTCAAAACCGAAGTGGAAATTTCCAGGCGCTCTATTCATTGCTACATCCGTGCTCTTAAACAAAGGTGAACTGCAGATTAACGTCTGGAAACAAAAAGAAACTTTAAGATCATCTTTTGGTAAGCAAAACTGTTGTATTCAAGTTTAAATGAAACGAGCATTCTCGAGTCTTTAAATCGTGATTCTTTAAATTCTCCTGATCGCTTTCTTTTGCTTTTGGTTCATTTAAAAAATGAATAGGCGTTTCAGTTTAAAGGAGCCAATCGTTAGTACTTTTTTAAAAACTAGAAGTTGTACAATATACAAATAGGGGTCGGGGTTTTCCTAACTATGTTTGTTTTTAGCTGTGAAGGAGATGTTACCTTTTTTTCTGAAATAAAGTGCTCTGTCATTTGTATTGAAAAAAAAACCGCTAACAAATTACATCGAAGTTAATCTTTTTTTTTTTTTTTTT
>JAOWBL010040620.1:10224-26728 GCA_028564865.1 Zenarchopterus dispar | reverse complement strand
GGATGGATGGAAAACTAACACCAGATGGGTTATCATTTATTGAAGGTGTTAGTCTGTACAAGAAACTCAGAGATGTGTGTAACTATCATTCATGTTCCTATCTGTGTCTGGATTACAGCCTCAACATCACACAACATTATCTTTGGATGAAGCAATAGATATTAAACTGTTTTGAACAAATATTTCTCAAAGAAAGACTGAAATAATATTTCTAAATCTGCTGGATTATTAAGGCATGTGCAATAGTTGGGAACAAAATTTAAAAAAGATCAACTGGCTTTGTTTAAAAGAAAAATTCGCATCTCAGTTAAAATGATTTTTGTCTGTGATATATAAAGATTAACCTTTCCTTCGTCAGAGGAAGTTAAATTGTCTTTCATTTCATTCTCGGCAACTATGGTGAGTGCTATCAGAATGAGAGGAATGTAAAATATGTGTGGTCAGCACAGGGCTGAGAAAAGGTTACCTCGCTACGACAGCAGAGCTGCTGCAGGAACAGCAAGTGTGACATTTGCCGAGATTAAACGTAAAACATACAGTAGACTCCTGAAGAAGGTGGAAAAAAAACAAAACAAACAGCACTCTATATGTTGTAGAATACATAAAGTGCCATTTAAAGTTTTATTATGAAGTAAACACAAAGTATTCAGATTAGACTAGATATTTGCTGTATGTTATTATTTAGTTATTGGTAGGCTTTTCTGCTCAGTGTAAAAGAAAAAGAAAAGATCTGTTGACACTTGACTAGTTTCTTTAAAAAATAATGGAAAACAAAGAAAATTCCTTCTTGAAAAAAGCCAAGGATCAGGATAGCATTTTTCAGTTTAACTGCAATATAAAACAAAGTTGCTTTGAGCAACAGCAAGTCACTGAATTGAGCCCCCCACCACCAGTGAAATATGAACATCTGACTTTTTCACCTTAGTTGTTATTTAGGAAGTTTGTGAAAGACTTCGAAACTCCTCCTGTGAAAGCTGCAGGCTACAAAAAAAAAAAGTATGCAAGCCTTGACCTTTTGACTCTTGGTGAAGCCTTGCCCTGAAGGATTTAATATTCACCTCAGTGGTGAAAAGTGAAATACCTTGCTGGCAGGTGAAAAGCTTCAGAAGAAGGCAAAAAGTGTGTCACAGATAGATTTACCTGTCTAAAATCTCTCTAAGGCAGTAAGGAGTGAAACAACATGAGAGGCCTGACCCTGATCTTTCTTTTAGATTTGATTCCGAAAGTATAATTACCAACAACTAATGCTGATTCAAATATCAGAACTCTTTTTTCTTGAACACAATAATAATAATAATAATAATAATAATAATAATAATAATAATAATAATAATAATAATAATAATAATAATAATAATAATACAATTAGTAGTAGTAGTAGTATAATGGGTAAAGTTTCACGAGGCTGTAGTATTCCAAAATAAATTATCTGAACACCTGCAAGGTTTGCAAATTGAAATAAAGTTGTGAAAGATGATGAAAAAGCAAATATCAAGTAACAAATAAATTAAAACCATATTTTATTTGAACATATTAAATCAAGTTAGACTTTTGCAACAACAACACTGCTGTTCCAAAACAAGTATTTAAAATCAAAGTGCAATAATCTAAGAATAAAATAAATATCTACTTGACATTTCGTTTTGTTCCATCATTTTGATATCCAGTCAGTGGATCATGTCAGTTTTCCACCTCCGACAGACAGGCTGAGGAATGGCAAGACTCATTTAAAAGAAAAGTTATTAAGATAATTCAGACAAAATATATAGAGAACAAAAACAGATAAATGTAAATCAGTTCAGGTTTATCTTAACTAACTGAACGTCATATAGCAACTGCAGAAATGACAATACTATAATTTCACATGTGGAAAAAAAATCTTCTTTATGAAGAAAAGGAAAAGGTAATTATATTTAACCTGATGGCTCGTAACCGTTACTCCGCGACACTTGATCTTTGACCTTGTGACCAGGGTGGCCTTTTGCCCCTGGAGTCTTAATGACCCCCTCTGAAACCATGACTCCAACAAAGCGCTGACGGTGACATATGCCTTTGTGTCTGCATATGTGCAGGAATATGTGTGCAACGGTCAACAGAAAAGTAAGTTAAACCATTAAAGGAATGTTTGTGGGGGCACAGCGAGATGAATGCAGGTCAAAGGGGTGACAACAACAGATAGACTGATAATTAGGTTTTAATTATTGGGGATGGACGCTGAAAGAACAGCTCCTAGTACAGTTAACAGTCAGTAAGTGAAAAAGGCCTCTACAGCAGAACTACTGACCAAAAACTGGGAGGAATACCCCCAAAATATGTACACTTCTCTGTATTAATGAACCCATGAACAGCTTTATAAATGAAAAAGCTGATTCTGGTTTAGAAATTATCAAATTATCTAATTTTATTATTTATTTCCGAAATGGCCATTGTTTTCACATGATACAAAATACAATGCTTTTGGTACAAAGCACAAAAGTTATTGTCCTTGTACATCTGACCATTTGACTGTTTTTCTAAGATGCTGTGTTGGTTTTACACCAAATGTAATGGGACATTTACCTTCTGAAAAGTTCCACTTATGTCTCATCAATCCACACAAAATCTCTGAAAAATCAGGAATTATCACTTTTTTTTTTTTTTTGCAAATATGAGACAGGTCTTTCTCTTCCTCCCAAATATGGGGAGTAGTTTTCTCCTTTTTACCCATTTTCATTTTTATTGCTGAATCAATAATACTAAGACAAATGACATAAAAGTAAAAACATAAGAAATCTGTAAAAGGGGGCAAATGCTTTTTCTCAGAACTGCGGGAAAAATGGGTTCCACAGAAGGAGAAAAGCTGCTCATTATGTCAGAGCATTGACCGTTTTGTTCAACTGTTAGACACCTTTGTCATATTATACAGGCTGCATTAAATTTTACAGGCTGGAGGGCATACTCACACCTTTTTGAAGAAACTAGCACACACACCTAAAATTCAAAGTCACTCTCCAAAGGCCACACAGTCAAATTACCTCCCACCTGAAACAACTGTTAGGACTAGATTTATAGATAGTGGTGTGATCTTCAATTTCAGTTTCTGCACTGGTATGAGAATACGGAAATGAGTCTTCATGCAAGCTTCAACTTGTCTTTACAGCTCACTTCCACAGGAGACTACACAACCTTCTGGAGTTTAAAAATATGCAAGGTCTGATTAACTATATGTTGACATCGACACAAAACACACAACTTGAACTGCAGACAGATTTTTGCCACTGCCAAAAATGTGACAAAAAACAATATTACAATTCAATAAAACAACCTCGCTTCATGCTATACTTTAAAATCTGCCTTTTATTTTGTCTAATCCAGCTATCACAGCAGTACATAGTGAATGAAACACAGGGGTTAATGGGCTGCTTCCCTCGGAGCAAACCTTAACAAAGAGTTAGGAAAAGACTGTCAGTGTTTGAACAAACCATGGAAACAACAACAATGAAGAGGGGTTCTGTACATCTGTATGAATGTCTGGGATTGTGTGTGTACTCTATAAACAAACAAGCAGGATTTCAGCATAGCAAACTAGAGCAGAGGGCGACACAGATCTCAGCCAACCACCTTCTCCTGGCACCAGCTCCTCTTTTGTTGTGGTTCCCGTCAAAAACAAAAGGTCCATATTCCATCTCGCCCACAGAGCCTTAAACCTCTGGCTGGGGAATAACTGTCAGTGATAACTTCTGTCTTAGATCAAAGATTAAAAAAAAAAGCCAATCTCAAGTCTGCTGACTGACAGGGTCACAATAAAACTGCTGAAATTCATCAGAAAAATGTAGATGCAACACGAAAGTCACTAATGCTACAAACAACGTTTAAATCCATCCTCAGAAATGGAGAGCAATCCAAACAAATTTCAAACACAGGTTTGATTCCAGGAAGGGTGGAGCAGGCTGCAAAATCTTCCAAACAGCCACCAAAATTGCTATGGACAGCCAACGACAAGTATTAAGCAATTCCCCACATTCACCGTTAAATATAAGGCATAGTTTACTTCGCTGCTTTTTTTGTAACTGTGCCATTACTGAATATCCACAATGGTCAGGAGTGTCTGACTTGAGACCTGTGATTAGTGTTGCATGCAGACAGCTAGTGCTCTAACCAGGAGGTGACTCACTGACAGGAAAACTGTATGTGCGTGTACAAAGTGGCTCAAAATTATTCATACTTATGTCAGATTTCAATTTTAGGCTTTTTTTTTTCAAATTCCACCATTATTCTCTCTAGCTGAAACTGATATATTAAATACGACAAATAAAAGCATGATGTTGTGTAAATGATGATACTGAAAATTGACTTACTATAATATTTATTCATTTCAATTTTATTGATGATGTAAGCCATGTTAACTCTCTGATGGTTCCCCTCTGGCTTTATATTCTTAAGTGTTTATTGCACTAGAGTAAAGAGCATAGAGAACAACTCCAGAACAGCAGGAGCGTTCCTTCTGGTTTTCCCGTCTATACCACTGTCTCTTCACTGGTTACTCTTTATGTCTTCTGTCTGACAGAGAAGATACATTTCTCAGCCATAAATACTTTGGAATATGTTTCCTTGCTTGTTTGGTTCCAATTACGTGAATACTATCTGTTGCAGTAATAATCCCAGGAAAAATCACGGTACAGTTTCGAATAGTGCACTTGTCAGGTTCAGGTGCAGTCAGATTAACAGTAAGGGATGCATCTCTGAAAAACTGTTTAATGCCATCCTTATTTAAGACTGTCAAAATCCAAGACCATCCTGTTAAATCTGCCACAACATCTCAGGAATGGCTCTCAATGCTCAGTAAGGGGGGTAAGTCAAACAAATCACAGAATAGCAGGTTATTAGAGCTGATTACCATCCCAGCATGAACACAAGAGTCTAACACATCCTAATCAGTAAGCAAATAATAATAATACTACTGTGTGCTTGAAGCTTGCCAGACCATGTTGACACGGCATATTGCTTATTGAAAGAAATTATGATGTAAAAATGTCACTGCACACAAGCATAAAACCATCGCTGGAAAAATTATATACAACAGATGGAGCATAATTTTTTTTCTTTCTGCTTTGCCACTTTCATTCATTGAGGTATATTTAAAAATGATTATAATCTATATTACATATATAACCTATGTAAATGAATCCTTATTATCCTATTTATTAAGGCACATCATTCTATGTGTTTAATTCCCATCATTAACTAACTTATCTCAGAGGGTGGAGCAGCCCAGCTGAAGATGAGTAAAGCAGTAGAATTGTCAGCTTAACGCTCAATTACTGTATATTCTAAAAATTACTTTTTTACCAAATGGAGCTTGTTTTCCTGGCTGTTAAGACTTCACTGAAGTTCCTGTAAGTGCATCCAGTGCTCATATTTGACATGATGTAACCAGACTTGATGGAATTCCAGATGACATCTCGAGGCCTGAACTATGTGAAAATGATTGTGAATGGTGATTAATTGCATGCAGTCACTTTTATTTCTTCATCAGCATCAGGTTGCCAGGACAACAGGGGGATTGACAGATTGGAGTGCTGAGACATCCCACTTCAAAGAATCTGGAACTTTGAACTAGGTCTTTTTTTTTTTTTCTAACTCATAGTTTGTCTTTCATGTGTCTTTAACTCCCACCCCCTCATAGGCTTCCTAAAACATACCGTACATGATATGATGGCTAATCAACTAATCTTTTGGCATTAGGATTAATTCTTCGGCATTAAAACGTCACCTTTAATTTTGCTATACAATAGTGTGTGTTACATTATTGTGAAAACAATTTTAGCAATTCTTAGTCAATTTTAGTAACTAGAGGTTGGCCAGTTGATCTTATGTGAAGATACTGTACATATTGAACATTGTTAAACTCATCCTTGGTTGGCCAGACTTCCTCAGGCTATGTGTTATTTTTTGTTGCTTTGTCTGTTTTGTTAAAGAAGTTCAAAACTAATACTTAAACAACTTTAAACCCAGATCGACTTGAAAAAGAAAAGAAAAGCTACTCCTCGTGGTACATTAACTCTGGAATTGCCAACATGCAGGTGGCACTTGATGTTATTAAAAATCCTCAATAAAGACTGAACTAATTTTAATTAAACTTAGTAGACACTGACAAAGTATTTATCTCATACAAGCTCTCATAGTCAAAACAATTTAGGCATTCTTAACAGTTCTGTTTTTTTACTTTAATGTAGTAAATCTTCCTTTTTGAAGCATGACCTAAGAATGACAAGCTGCATGACCTAAGATTAATGCATTATTAATCTACAATGAATTAATTTCCACAAAGACATGTGTGCAAGCATCTGAAAATATTTAAATAGAAACAGATTATTTGCATGGGTGGGGGTTTAGCCAAGAAAAACTGAACAAAATATTACATGAAGCAGTGAATGTTACTCTGGCTCTGGCAAGCTTCAGTTCCTGTTAGTTGGAGCTGTTGTGAGGGCAGGAGCCTCTCCCTTTTCTGTGGCAAGTCCTCTGGCACGGTCGTTGCAAAGGATTGTCATAAATGCAAATAGGTTGTTGACTTAAGGCACTGCCGGCCTAGTCGTCCTACTAACGCGGAGCTACTTTGGCAGAGCAGTAAGTTGGCTGATCGGCCCAGTTCCCTGATTGTGTCTTTGAACTTTTTTTTTCTGCACTATTGTTTAAACAGGTCAAGCACATTGTCTTTGGACAAAGAAACCATACACAGCCCATGACAAAAAGTGACATCAGTGCAGAAGAAAAAAACAAAAACACGGCAGGGGAGCGGGGGAGCTGAGGAGGAGGGAAGGAGAACTCCCAGGGCATTTTTTCAGGAGCGCAAGGAAGCTGATATTCAGTTCATTTAAGCTGAAGCTTTGTGGAGAAATGCTGCTGACATGGGAAACGCTGCAGATGAAGCTCTTTATATCATAAGATTTACACAGTTCTTTGTATAGTAGCAACAGTCTCTCTTAATCAAATAGCCAACTTCTTAACATAATGAAGAACATGAAATGTGTTTCTAAATGATAGGCTTTTCAATATATAATGGATATAATGACAAACTTGTACAATTAGTCAATTAAAATGTTTGTTTTTCATAATGAATTTCACTTCAGAGTTTAAACTATTACCTCTTAATGCTTAATAAGCTTTTAATTTTGCATTAGCACATTTAGAAAAAGTTCTAAATGCTTTTATAACTATGTTGAATTCATAAAAAATGAAAAGCTTAACCTACTTCTTTCCTCTCTAAAACCTTTATTTAACCTCCTAAGACCTCGTGCAATTTTTTTTTCTTGTTGATTTGGGCCCCAATTAAGAAAATAAGTATAATGACATAGACAACAAAATGTGTGATGTCCACATATGTGTACATCAGGTCTTAAGAGGTTCATCTTCAAATGCCACTCTCCCAAAGAGCAACAAGTAGAGAATTAGAAACCAGTAAATACACAAAGCGGCATGTTACAGCCTCCCCTGGACAGTGCACATCAGTTATTGATTTTATCCTTTGAATATTAAGTGTCCCTGTACATTGCGTTCTGCTCTGAGGTCTGCTAACTACACACAAACCTGCTGAGAAGGACTGGCCACGTCTCTTTAATCTTGGAAAGATTTTTTTTTTTTTTCAGCAATGCAAAAAGTCCTCAGATGTGATTTTGAGACAAGAAAGAAAAAGACAGGTTAATTAATTGTAGGAGAAGTGAGATGAAGGAAGAGAGGAGAAGGTAGACTGAGACAGAAGAACAGACAAACAGATTTAGGTAGATATAAAAAGTCAGAGATGAACACCCATCTGATTCCAAAGAAAGCAGGTTAACTCAGTGCAGGAACTGATCAAAGAAGCAGACCTAAAGTCAGTTGGAGGGCGGTTGATCTCATTTGCCTGTCTATCTGCAACTACAAGCACAAATGTCTAACAACGCCAACAGTAGAGCTTAATATAATGTTGGACTTCCTCGATATGTAACAAGACTCTGGCCATACAAGTCAGAGAGGGGCAAAAGACATCAGACTTGGCTTCAGAAGGCATGACTAACTAGAAGTTTGATAAAACTCACTCTCTTCTTCATTTGCGTGAACAAACGATGCAGCTCTCGACAGAACATCCAGTGGAGTCTCCATACTCGGATGCCTGCAAGACAGTAAAGAGCAAAGTGTCAAAAATGTTACACTGTGCTGCTTTTTACACAAATAAATAAATAAATATTATATAGACGCCAACTCATGCAGAGGTCCAAAACTGCTCAGCTCTAATATGTTTCTACACATCCATGAATACTTTTTTGAAGTCTAGGCCTGAACATTGAAGTCAGAAACATGATTAACTACTTTTAGTCAATAATTACAAATGACATTTTAAAAAAAACAAAAAACTTTTATCTGAGCCAATTAGATCAGACCCACATCTAGAAAGATGTAGGTACCTGCAAAGCAAATTTAAGTTTGTGAGAAAAAATTTTTATCAGTCAAATAATGTTTAATATTATGTTTACAGAGGATGTCCAAGACTTTGTCTTTGTACTCCCTGATTCAGATGTAAAAATATTTGATATTTTCTACAAGACAAAGTATTATAACAAAATAATAATAATGGTGTAATAGCATGTTCAGAGCCCAACACCTCTTCCTCCACCCCCTCCCAAAAAAAAGGGCACCTAGAAACACCTAGAAAAGCATTTTTATATTTTTCAGTTTTATTATTATTTTATACTAAAACATTCTGCTGTTCTTAAAATGTGGGGAGGGCCACGATGCCGAATAGAGAGACAAAATCTCAAATCTTTATCAGTAGAGTCATTTTTGCACTCTTATACTCAAATACTGACATTTTGACAAATACTGAGATAATAAGGTTTTTAAAAAAATGCTACATCACAAAAAGCCTACCATGTTTCACCAAGACATTGTGGTAGTTTGTAATTTTGCACAGTCAAATCCACCTGATCTTGTAACCTAAAATCATAGTCACATCAAAATGAATTAAGTATGTCAGGAAATGAGTCCACAAATTAAATTCACCCTAAAGTGTCTTTGACATGATCCAAATCCTCCTATTGGAAAGCTGTCAATTTTCCAGGTTTGAGCTCTGGTGTTTATTTCTTTAAGAAAAATGCTGGATTTATGTTAAAGCAACTTTAAGGACCTGAAATCCCAAGTCCAGTCCAGAGAGAGTGAAAAAGAGAGAGAGAGAAAAAAAAAGCCGTTATGACATTGGTAATAAACATATAAGTAAACCTTGACATAACTGCTTTGAAATACTAATAAAAATACCAAATACAAAAGGAAACAATTAAAAGCATTCTACTGTCACCTTTCAGATTCCACTTTTTGTGCTTTTATTCAAGTGAAGTTTTAACTGAATGACTTTTATTATAGCTAATACTTGCAAACACGTGCCCTGCATAATATGCCCTGCATATTAACCCAGAGTTTGTAATATTATCAGTGACATTGTTGTGCATTTTGGCACTATTCAACTGAACTATGTTTTAGGATTTTTAGGATTTTTCTCCTACAGTGTCGAAGTTTCAGCCTGGCCAAACTATGAAAGGTATTTGAGGACATTTTTTTAAAAAAGACAAGGCTTCGGAGCGTTCTGCATCCCTCCTCCTGCATTCCTTACACGTGGGAATATCATGGATACAGCGTTTTAAAGAAGCATTATCCTTCATATGTTTTGCTCTGACCTAAAACCAAACTTTTCCAACTGTTTATGATGGAAACTACTCGGGGGAGGGGATGGAGGGGATTGCGGGCCCACAGTGGCAAGTGTGACTACCTTTGATCTCAGCAGCAACAGTATTTATATCAAAGTGACTCAGTGCGTTCTTAACATCGGTCCCTTAAGATGTAGCACATCCAGCATTTAGCTGACAGCGAGAAGGAAGCGCACGTACTTTGTAATAACTAAGACAAAAAAGATATCTGAAGTCGAATTGGGTTTAATGACATGAGAAAGTTTGGGAATCTACCGGGACTGCCTTATTTCGTGAATGACATTTCAACACAACCCTTCGCGTGAGAAGGCGTCTACTGTTTCAGCCTTATTACTTCTCTGCGTAGTCTTCCTCAACAAGCTGAAACTCTCATCCAACAAACGCGAAACAGCGTCAGTCAACACACAACTTCGTGTTTACCAGCACACAGCCTACCTCCTTGAAAAGCGCCACTTTGGAAAGTTCCAGTATAATATCCGAGTGAGAAAATGTAAATTACGGCAAATATTTACTCCCACGGTGATGAAAAACAAAACAAATTCCGCGGCGAAAACCGTCCTGAACGAGGAAACACAACAGTGACTGAGCTGACTGGACCAACTTGGTTGTAAACGAGGAGGAGGCAGCGGAGGAGGAGGAAGGGAGGGAGGGAGCAGGAATGCTTGGAATGATGGAATTCAGTTCCTAGCAGGTGGTGAAGGAAAAGCGCGCTGATTGGTGGAGGGCTGAGGCGATGACATCAGCATATATTATGACGAGGGCACCACGTCACGTGCTCTTATTAAGAACCGTGCTGCCGCTGTCAGCGCGTGCGCTTGCTCAGGAGGCACTCTGAGGTGATGAAACAGTCAGCAGATGACTACAACCTAATGCCTGAATGTAACTCACACCAAATTCTATTCATAAAATGAATAAACAAACTGAATTTAAAAGATTAAACTTGCACATTTCCTGGCTTATTATTTTCTTTCCCATCCTGCTTTACTTTCTTTCATCATTGACTCCTAATGGTTCATTCCATTTGTTCTTGGAAGTTGGAATTTTCGAGTTCCAGGTAGGAAGCTCCAACTGTTACACTCTGAAGTTGTAATTCCAGCTCCAAAAGCCATAGAACCCTGGCTAGGGTGACTTCAGAATCCAACATGATTATAAATTACATCAACATAGTAACCACTCAATTATTTTTACAGTTTATAACACTTCTGTCTTATTATGTTCATACTGTTTATTCAAAATACTCAGATGCAGTTATTGGGTGTAAAACTGGTGGACAAAACACCAAGTCAAGGGAACCAGTGGATAGTGTGAGAACAATAATTTCATCTTGAATGTGAACAAGACAAAGAATAAATTATTTTCACCATGGGAGAAGAAGCAGAGGTGATGCTACTCTCTTAGAGTACTAACATCAGAGCCAGTGATTTAAAAAAAAAATGATAAAGAAGGTTGGCTCTGTTCTGGGGCCTTGAGATGACTGAGCAAAGGAGGACACATCATAAAATGGGAAACATGATGGCCAACAGTCAGCATCATCTCCACAAAACAGTAATTAAACAAGTGTCTTCAGTCAGTCTTCAGATTCACAGATACACAAACTGCTACACCAGATCCTTCCTGCCCACAATTATAACCATCTATTGTCTCTTTCTGAAGAAAGTGGGACAATTAAAATTGCTGCAATATCCAATTTCCCCTCAGGGATTAATAAAGTATTGTTGAGTTAAACCAAATTGAAATGATTAAAATATTAAATCACCCAAAGGCCTACACACAATACTTTTTATGTAAATAAATTAAATGTTGCCACGGTGTCTGTATAAGCTAAATATCACATACAGTCATGTTCAGAAGTCTTGGTGCTACCAGCAGCAATGGCTTGTCCAGTGTTTGGAAAGATCCATTTCCCAGTTTTGCATTTGGAACAGTCAATTGTGTACGAATATATAGATCAAATACACTGTATTTATGTACTTCATATAGCCCACTCATTTACTGAGCAGAAAAAAAGCTTGATAGAATAGAGACATAAATAATATGATATAAATTCATCAGCATAAGTGCAAAATGTAAAAGAAAAAAAAAAACCCTCTACATTCAGACCAAGAGCCAAACTGGTATCAACAACTACCTAAACATTTAAACTGACCTTTTTTTTTTCTTTTAGGTAATTTAGATAACATTAAAAACAAAACCATTCAGGAGAAACGTTCCAGTTATAATATAAAGTTTATTCAACCCTCTTTTTGTTCAGTAGAAACCAAACGGACTACAACAACACATTCTGATGAACCAGAAAATGCATCCTCTCATCAATAATGACTGAAATATGAAAAGTAAAAACATAAAAATATAGCATTTTACATCTCTGGCAAGTGAGACTAAGAAGGGGATAACAGTGTGTTAAGTCTATGTGGGATCCAAAAGCTGACAGTCGAATTATTTATGGGGTGTTTACACGGAGAGTTGAAATGGCTGTTGAGAATCAAAATGTGGTTTTACAGTTAAAATGAGCTTAAGATTGGGAGACTTAACATTCAGGACCAGAGAACCCTTGATGTTAATGGTGCACCAACACAAAGTTAGAAAATAAGAACTTGTGTGTGGGACTCCTGACATGCCTGAAGCTGTCCAGCATGTGTCATTCATGGAAAACACACAGATATTACTCTAGCACATGAAACCAAACCAAATTTTTCATTAAACTTGAACTACATTTAAAAGTGTGTTTATACACATTTTGCTCCATAAATACCCCCCAAGCCTTTCATGTGACCCATTCAGCAGTAAGCCACTGCAGTTCTCAACCATAATTCAGTCTGACTCCAGCACCGTCACCTTCAGCTGTGAAATTATTGAGTTTAATGAGAAAAGGCAGATGCAAAGATGGTTTCCAACGGTTCACATGGTGCCTTGTATTCAGATTGTCCTAGATTGTCCTAGTCACAGCTTGTCTGTTTTTTTTTTGTTTTTTGTTTTTTTTTAAAGTATGGGTCAAGATGGTCAAATTAATAGTAATAAGGACAGACAGGCTGCTCACAAAAAGACAAGGTCAGGACATCTGTGAGACGGATGGCTTGCTCCTCCAGCCCTTCCACATCTTGATCAGCTTTTTGGAGCTGTAAGACATCGACTTCCATAAGCCTGAGGGGACAGAGACACAATAGTACCATGTCTGCATTAAGGCACTTTCTGATACACAAAAGTAAACAAAAACAAAACCAAAAAAAAAACACAGTTTCAACAGGCTATAAGAACAAACATGAGATTTAGCCTTCAAAAAAGTCATATTTGCACTCAGAAAAAAATTAGTTCATCTACCAAAATGTCCTACTAACCCTTTGAGTGATTTGAAGCTCTACACACACAGCACATGAACAATTCTTACCAGCTGTAGCAATGCCTTTGATGGCCTGTGTTACGCTATAGGACTTCACAATAGAAGAGATACCTGAAAAAGAGAAATAATACACTCAATACTTCATCACGCCATAAAATTAATCTATGATTGCTGCCTATAAGCCGAAACTTACTGATAGTGATTAATTCATTATTTATTAAAGAATTAAAAGAAAACAGGAGTAATAATAGAGCCCAGAACCATTTTTTTTTAATTTCACCATCATCAGTCTCTCCATTTCTACATGTCAGTGCATTATCTCACAAGAGCAGATCCTGCAGCAGATGATCATCTTTCTACTGTACCTTGTAGCACGACCGCACCGCAGTCGGGGTCTTGAGCCACTTGCAGCAGGACCTCTTCCACGTCCCGGTTTTTCCCGGGAGGATCGACTAGCTTGGTGATCCTTTGCTGAAGAGTTCGGGGCAGCGCCATCAGCTGGATAAACTGGCCTTCAGGGCTTTTGTCGACCTGCAGGAGTGTAAAAGAGAAATAAAAAGTGAACAGCTACATGCAGCACTATGAAAATATTGATAATCCTCGTGTGAATGTTCACATATAAGTGTAAACTAGTCAGCTGACAGTGTGGAAATTAAAATGATATGTGTGATTTTTACACATAAGTGTGGCCCCATATCATAGCCCTCTGAATTAAATCGTCTTTTATGGAGCATATTTTATCATATAAATATTTAAATAGTTGTAAATATGATCTATTCATGTGCTGGGATCATAAATTGATGAAAACAGATCAATACTCCTGTGACATGAAAACAAACAGACATTCATTCTTGTTTCTTGGAGATCTCAATTTGACCCAATCATTAATGCCATCTGTGAAAGTTTTTATGAGTTACGTTACAGCTGAAATACGCATTTGCCTCTTTTCTTTGATGGTGAACACACAGTGTGGCATTTCTGTTGTGCAATTTTCTTGTACTTGTTCGGTTATACTGTATTCTCCATATTTTAGTGAAGAACAAAACTGAAAAATACAAATTCAGAAGATGATTAGCTGACTAAGGTCAACTGGTTCTAAATATTTTAACTGAATAGGAACCATCTACAGAAATCCATACGGGTGTAAACCTGCATATACACACTCTGAACAGAAGTGGACACTGATGTTAGCAGCCATAAAAACCTTAATCATCCATCTAGTATCTCCTCCTTCCTATTCAAGGCCACAGGACAAAACATATGTTGTACAAAAATGTTAAGTTTGAAAATGACAACACTGGTGGGAGGAGATAAATCTGTTTACAGACAGGAAGTTCAGACTGTTGAGCTCAAAACAATAAACAATGAATCTATGTTCATCATCCACTTTAAGAGAAAAAGCATGTTCAGCTGCAGTTGATCATAAATGGAGTGTAGATGAAGACAAGTTTTAGATTCTTGGACCATCATATGTACAGATACCACACAGAGTCAATTTCTCAAGAACTCTACAGAGAAGAAAAAAAAAGGTCCAAACAGCTACTTTTGTCCTTCTACTGCTGCGACATTGAAAGTGTCCTCACTCATGGCATCCTGATATGCATATCAGCTCTCTCACAGATAAGAAGGTACTGCGGAAAGCTGTAGACTGCACAACAAAAAAGATCCACAAGGAGCTACCTGCTCGTGAAGACAGAAAATACACAGCATTTTTGAAGAATCACGTGACTACACTTATCTGCTGTTTGAATGTTTGCCTTCAGGTAAGTGTCATAGGTTCACAAAAGCACATGCTACAAGATTTAAAAAAAGAAGTTTCTTTTCCAAATCCATCATCACATCAAACTCTGTTGTGGTGCAAATAATATTCATGATTACTTATTCATGTGCTTTATGCAAAAAATATTTAGTGTCATATATTCATTTAGAACTCAAATTCATTATTTTTAGTTGTCTTAAGTTTTCTTTCTGTTTATATCTGAATGTCCAAGTATGAAGAGCTTGATGCAACAACTAACAACTAGTCTAACTTTGTCATTTCCTGTAATTATCAAAAGTCATCAAACATCACAAGCAGCACACATGAAAAATACTCCTAAACTGAATGACTCGTGCACTTGTCTCAGTTGTATTTAGCTGCAAATGCTTGATACAGAATTATATAACACTCATATAAACAACAGATAAACAACAGTGTTCTTTACTGTTCCTCCTGTCTGCTTATTGAACATTATATTCCAGTGCAGCGTGATGCCTCAGGAGATTAGTATTTCCTTCATACTAGAAACAGTGATGGCAACAGTAACTGTGGTGACAGTAACTATAGCAGCAAAACTATAATATTTATTACAGTATTTTTTAAAAGATCTTCAAGGCAGACAACTAAACAACTTAAATAAATGGAAAAGGAATGTATGTAAGACACAGGTCGCATTTTGACTTTATGGTGATATAAGGTACAATCAAATGGGTTTTTTTTCCCCTCTTGTTTGTTTTACAGTAGGCAGTACATTTTTTTGCTCTGAAATACATGCTGAAATAGTACAAATAGGAGTGTTTTTGGTGTTTGTGAGTGTGAAACATTATACCTCAAGCCTTCCTTGTTGTGGTTTGTAGACCACTTGTGGGCATTCTCGTAGGATATTGTTGTAAAGAACCAGGAAATGCTCAATGTTGTCTTTGACAATTTTGGCCACCTTGGATTTGTCCTCCCCGATCATCATCCTAAAATCCCCTTCAAAATCACAGATAAAATAAAAGCTCCGCAGAAGACAAAGTCCAAAAGGAACAGTAAACTACATTTATGTCACTTATATGACAAAGCCTCAACACATTTTGAAATATTTATAATTCTTCTGTATAAAATTCCCATTAAGAGGCAAAAATCACACTGGTATGCTAACCTTGATGTTATCTTTTCACACTAAACACTTGTTAGCCCATTCCTAACATATAATGAATCACTGAGTGACAAAAAGAAGAACATTTTTAACGTAGCAGAAAAAAATAAACTTGAATAGATCTTTCAGTCTAGTCGACTCTGATAAAGCAAGGGTTTCTGAGGACAGTGGCGTATGCTGGAGCCTTGTGTGTGTATCACATGCACCTCTATAAAAATATTCAGCATTTCAATACACAAGTGAAAAAGTCATTAACCCTTTAATGGCTGACATTTTAAGGGTTTATTGTGTATTGAAATGAAAAACATCCCCAATTCTGTATTTAATAGTTTTGAAAAAATATTCTTTTGTTTTATTGCAAGTATATAGGGTAATATTATCTTGTTGTTTTTTATTTATTTATAGGTTTGGTACAGAGGTCTTAGAAATATTATGTATCCAGCAATACATCCAGCAATATAGGCTTTATCCACATACTGTTAAAAAAAAAGAAAAAAAAAAGGACGAACTATTAGGTCACGTGACCCACTGGTTTCTGAAGGCCGGTTCTGAAG
>JAOWBL010040548.1:11036-26758 GCA_028564865.1 Zenarchopterus dispar | reverse complement strand
AACCTGGACACCAGATGGTCATCAGGTTTCATTTCTTACTTTTATCATTTATTTACCAGTTAAATTACTTTACAGAACAAGGCACACTCCCCAACTTTGTCTCATGGAAACATATTACAAAACATTTTTTCTCCTATTTATTGTGACTGATGGATTCAAATTGTTTTTGTTCCAGTGACTGAGTCGAAGTTTCACTTTTTTGTTTTTTCTTTTTTGTGAGGGTTTTGTTCCATAATGGGTCACCTTTGACTTTTATTTATTTATTTTTTTGAATGCCTAAACATAACAAAAGTGTTGTGTTAAGGCAAAAACTTGAGTAATGCTAAAAAAAAAAAAAAAATACACCTAAAGTGTTTAGATTTAGATTTAGATTTCTGAAACAAATCTAAATCATAAGATCCCAAACCATTATCTCTAAGGAGACAGAGAGAGAGAGAGAAAAAATAACAAATCATATTTTACAACAGCACCATTCCAACCTTCATGCAGATATTAGTTTTGGTTATTAAAGCTGTTAGAGTCACTTTTTCAAAACAGTTTCACATATAACGATGAGATATCCTCCATGTGCGCAAAAAACAGAGCTGACCTGTTTTGAAACTGCTTTGATTTGGCAATAGAAACAAAATGTTAATTTTTGCAGATCTCTTTACTCGAGGTATATTAATCTTTAATTGTAAATATATCTCAAAGTAATCTACAGCACTCACAAGGATGGATAGATTCTAATCTAATTAGTGTAAGGTAAAGTTAGTTAAAATCATTGATTAGCACTGGTGAAATGAAACAACAGTTGGAAGGTTTTGGTAAAAAAAAAAAAAAAAAAAAAAAAGTTTAAAAAATGCATGCTTGCTCTTTTTTTTCCTTCAAGATTTTGGGACTTTTTTTAACAGTGACCAGTCTTGTAATGTAGGCAGAGGAGGGGGTAAAACATGTGACAAAGGGCTGAAGGCCAGGATTCCAACCTGCTGTGGCTGGACGAAGACCTGATCCTCCGTGCACGAGGCACCTGCTCAGCTGAATGAGCTGCCCATTTCTGAATTAACTGTGATGAGTCAGAAATAAGTTCCTACCAAGATGGCTTCAGCTCTGAAAAATGGGCAGCAAAACCATTCTTCAAAAACCTGAGCGCTGTCACAGAGGGTTTGTCCAGTTCTTTTTATACAGTTTTATACAGCCTAGAGTAAGTTGGATCAGTAGTTTGAAGTCTGCTGAATTGATTCAGCATATCCTAATTAAAGTCCTCCAAAAACACGTGCATGTACAGTCTAAAAATCCCACAGCACATTCCCTGCCATCTCTTATTAAAAACCATTCACATGGTTTTTTGTGCTAATACATCATTTATGCATTTGGTTCCTGGTGTTTATATAAATTCCTCATGTGAATAAGCTAATTTTACAGCGTGAGATTAAAAACTGATGTAAAAGCAACATTATCCAATTTATTTGAAAGATTAATGAATTGACAGTGAGCAAGGCCACTGACTAAGAAAGTTATTTGAATTTTGCTTCTCTAAATCTCGGATTGGACAAGTAATAAGAGTATTTGCTTTAGTAAGCTGAGTGGGCTCCTCTTACTCCCAAGTGGAGAGGATTTCCGTTTTATTGCCCTTTTCTATTATCCCACTATTCTGTCTTTTTTTAAAGTCCATATTAAGAAAATTACCAAGTCATCCAATGTGTTTTTTCATATGATAGCGAACCAAACATTGCTGATTTATCTTCCACTAAAAATAAAGGTGTTTTGGGGTGGTTCCACCTGTACTCGTTTTAACTCTGACATTAGTGGCTTTAAATGATTTTTGGTGGTGCCATCAGAAATGACGATGGACTGGTAGAGTTGATCAAAATGAATGTAAAGTAAAGCTAGTTAGCATTATTGGTTAGCATGTGCTAACCCAAGCTAAAATAGCTAACTGGCAGTAACTGAGCTAAGGTGGACATACAAAGCCTGCTAGTTTTTCCCCTTTCCAACATGACATCTTGCAGGCTTCAAAAACACAGTTCCTCTTGTGCAGGCTATGGTCCTGCCTCAAAGGCATAACTCACCTTTATTCCTCATTATGCTCTAAATGGGACTATATTTACATAATAGACATCATGTACTTTTAAATGATCACTTAAACTAGTAATTAAAAGTGTAAAGTCATTAAGAAGATGTTTGATGAGGTCACAATTACTGAGAATATGAAATGAAGACTTCTATACAAAAGGGCTTTTCCTGTAACTAGAATCCAGCCTTAAGAGACTTTGATGTTGGATTTATTTTTAAGGGAGAAAAAAAACTGTGGGTGCATATACTTATTTTTAATCAATACTATGATTTGTTCCTGCTGCACAAGGAACAAACCAAAGCCAGCTCTTCCAGGTCAGAACTTGACATGACTTTGCAGTTAAGCCTTGTTTATCTGCAGTATCATTAGCAACACACCAGTACCTCTGATTTCTATCCCAGCCGAGCACAAGCCTGATGTTCTTTCCTGTGAGATTTCTTTCACCAATCCTTTGGAAGAGGTCTTTTGTTTTTCTTAAGACATGGTATCTGATTTAAACATTTTAGCCAGAATTTCTTCAATATTACAACTTGGCATTGTAAAGCATAGACTAGTTTCACTGTGTTTGAACAGAGTCGAAGGTGAGCTCTGATGCTCCTGCTGCAGGCGTAAAATGAAAACAGACGAATGGACCCATTTGCATATTCATGGATCCACACATACAGAATGAGGCAAAAGGTGTAGAATTACATCAAAGCCACCTTAAGGCATGCCAGCATTATTTTTCACGGGAAAATCCTGCTGAAAATGTGTGATTTTGATTAACAGTGATTATTCTTAGGGATATGATCAATGCAAGGAGAGTAATTATAATGGTCAGCGCGTACATCCTGTCGAATACAGTCCCTCTGACATTGCATGGCCAATTAGAGTACTTTTTCAGCCAACTGGATCAAGGTGGGAGACAGCAGGGAAAGAGAAAGGGGGAGTCGAGAGAGACTGATGGAGAGAGATCTAAGTGGGCGGCACACTTCTGCCTCAGGGAAGATTGGTGTCAAGAGCTGAGAACACACACAGTGGGCAGAAAATGTAATGAATGTGTATCACTTGTTGGGAGGGGGGGGCGCCGTGCATGTGGTTTCTGCTCTTGACACCAATCTAGCAGCAGCAGAAGCGAAATTAAAGAAGATGCGAGCATGTTGGTGGGAGAAGAGAGTGAGATCCAAACATCAATATTTCAAAATTCCTTAAAAGAACAAATCCATCCATGATTCATAGTGGCTCAGCATGAAAAAAAGACGAGACTCGCAGAACATCCTGTCGTTAGCGTACTCACAACAAACACTCCCTGTTCGGGCAGCGAACTGAATAACTGATAAAGTTTGATGAGTCTGATGAATGCTGTGATGTTCCCTGCGTGGTTACACAGACTTAAATCCTGTTATGTTTGGATCTGAATGCTCTCGTGAGTTTTTACCGTTGAGGAAGTCCTTTTCAACCCCAGTTTGATAACTCTTCCAGCCCACTGAAGTCTGGACTGCAATCTTCTGATTCTTCTAGGAGGCATCTACATCAAGTCCTGCGAGGTAGTTCCAAATAATTTGAACCTTGCGGGGATTTTTGGGGTCGGACCAACTTTGTCTCTCCTTGTTTATTCCACAGATTCAAGAAAATAATGAGCAAAACAAGTCCCCATGCTGTACATTAATCAGTCATGAACGTCAGCCTGCAAGTCGTGACTCTCACTGTCAGCTGTGATTGCATGTTGCTGAGTGTAAATGGGGCCCTACGGTGCAGTTGCCTGAAGACAAAGTTTCATGATGATGTTTACTCTCTTACTTATAAAAAAGAGGTTCCTTAACGCACAGCACCTTGAAGCTGGGACTGTTGTAGTAGAGTTTATTTTTTACACAGAACAGTTCGTAAAATTAATCTCCAAAAGGAAAAAGTGGTGGAAGACGACAGCTTTTTTTCTTTTCTTTTTTTCCCCACACAAATATGATGCTAAAGAGAGTGAGAATGATAACGCTCTATGGCATGGGAGCTGTTGATACACCTGGAAAGCAGATGTGAAGGGCAGCAATGATCCATGTGACACAAATGATGTTTTCAAGTCTCACATGAAATTTTGTAAGTGGTGTTTCATTTCAAGACCCTGCATCCTCGAGGCTCAACAAATGTGTTTGATGTTTTTATGCAAAAGCAACTGGTAGAGACTTCACAAATGAGTGCAACGCGCAAGTAAATAAATATCTTGCAGGGGATTCGGTGGCTGAGAAGGAGAAGGGACTCATTTGCTTTGCTTGATGTCGAAGCTGCTGGTGGTTTAATTGGAGAGGAAATGCTTCCCAGGTGGTGAAAGTCTTCAGTTTTCTCTCACTATCTCACGTTTTAAGCTACCTCACTCCATTTTCTTAAAAATCTCAATTTCCATCACTCTCCCTTTGGAAGCTCTAAGTGTTTGGAATTATATAATTTCCCTCCCAGTCCTGTCACAAAGCTCATCTCCAAAGTCCAAGCTTGGGTTTCTGGACGTTTATTAAAAAGTAACTTCACAAAGAAAAGTATTCTTTAAATGCCTCGTTTCATTGTGACTGGAGTTCATGTGGGTAAAAACATGCAGCGTTACAACAGAGCCAATATTAACAAGAGTGTGAGGTCTGGCAGGCTCTAGGAGAGGGACTCCATTTAGTCAGCGGTGCAGTCAGTAATCCTTTCACGGCCTTATAGCTCTGTGATAAAGACACAATGGAATATCTGAATAAAACTCAAACGCCTCGCCGTTCAGGCAGGCCTTGCTCAGAGCCCCTTCCTTGGATCAATGACATTGTGCTTAATGCCAGTCAGGATTTCAATGGGATAACAGAGGCTCCTTTTTGTGCACACTGGGTGAATGGCAGGTATTGATTGTGGGGGAGGGGGGGGGGGGAAATGAAACCAGTATTTCATTTTAACCATTTCTTTTTAAGCTTTTCCATTTCTTCCTGAGTATCCCTGTTTTCCTTTTTCCTCTTGGGTCTTTCTGTGGATCACTTCAGACCAAAGCAGAGGCAAAAGTGCAGCGAAGTGTGTGTGTACGCGTGTGTGTGCGTTTGCTCACCGAACAAACACGAATCAGATTGCTTCCCTCCTCTCTTTGATAGATACCTGCCCGCTCTGCCATTTTTTTCCCTTTCAGCCTCGCCACTACTACGTGTGAAAGTGTATGAAACATGCTGTAAATGTGCGAGCGCACTGTTTTATTCATTCAAATGCAGGTTTTGACAGCCCAATTTTTTTTTTATTTTAAATTTTTCATTTGTGTGCGTGTCTCGCCATGCTGGAGTTGTCAAACTGGTTAAAAACAGGCAGCATGTGTGTGTGAGTGAGTCGCTGTGTGATGCTGATTAAAAGTGAGAGGTTTTTGATTGCCTCGACCCTCCGCGGGATTATTAGCATAGAACGCACGCGTGCACACACAAACGAACACGTGCACACACAGGAGTAATTGAGCATTTCTCTTCTACATTGCGCGTAACATGATCCAATCCAGGGGCTCAATGCAGAGCTAACAAACTAACACTTCACTGTTTACTCTCCATATTTAAATTTATGCAGATGAGGCTAAATAGAAGATGAATGAGCTTGTTTGTGTTCACGGGCTGGTGTCTTACCCTTTGCTATCTCATGGTAAAACCGGCTTCAGTCTGGGACTCTGAAAGGTGCCAGGCTTTGATTTCATTTGATGGTTTCAAGCCACAAAGGAGCCAACAAGGTGGCTTCAAAAAGCAAGAGAGCTCCAGTCTGACAGCAAAGGAAATATGGACCATTCAAGCTCCTCTCTCGATGGATCTGTTGGCCATCTCCACATCAGCCCTGTGATCTAATGGCCAAACATTTATACGCAGGCACACAAAAGGCAGGGCTTTTATCGAGCACTTTTCCAACAGCTGTGAATAACACTGTGTAGCTCTGCTCTGCAGGGTACATTTGGCCTGAGAAAAAGCCTTCCCAGTAGTGGTACGTTTGCCGAAAATGTAAGCAAGTAAATGAAAAGTTTCACATTTTCTGTGCAGTTTTAAATATCTTTGGGTAAAGTAAAAGGTTTGTACCTTTTTACTCTTACCTCTCTTACCTAGATTGTACAAAGTACTTTAATGTATTTCTCGTTCACACATTTATCCAAACACAACTCTCCCTTTCACAGTCATGTGCAAAAGTTAGCGTCCCCTCCTCTAACCCTCTGTTTTAATGAGCCAAAACAGAATAAAATTAATCTGATCAGATTTAGTCCAAGTATTAATAATGGGTCTCCAAATGAGGGAAATAAAACCTAAAAAAAACAACAAAAAACAGCAACATGAAAACCAAATTATCTGCTTTCATGGGTGTTTGCTGATGATTAATTTATCCATTTATCATCATGCATCTTGCCTTCTTCTATGCTATACAAGCGGTAAGAGGGTACTCAGTCTTTGCTACACGAGTGGGTTTTGTTTTTGTTTTGAGGTGGAGTTTTGATTATTAGGATGACCACATCTGGTGACTATATTATGTGTTTAATGTTATGACTCCCATCAGAGTTATTATCATTAACTAAAACTAAGAGTAAAACTGAAACTAGCAATAAAAAAATAATCCAGTTAAGGGCAAGAAAAACAAAAGCTATATTTTTTTTGTAAAACGAAGACTAAACAATTACTAATGAAAACTAACTGAAACAAAATAGAACTGTGGGTACAAATAACTGTCATTTTCCTTTTGTGTTTGATTTTTTTAATGTTTGGCACTTCATGTTCTAATTATTCAAAAGGAAAGAATAAAGGATTTTTGTACTGTATGGTCTCATTGATAGGATTCTTTCATCACAGAATTATTTAACAATACCTGTAAGTTAATTCCCTTAAAAACTAAAACTAACCAATTTTTCAAAACTAAAACTACTGGCTTGCTTGTTAAACTAACAAAACATGAACTGAAACAATCAAACAAGCTAAAAAATACTAAATAAAAATAAAAACAATTTTAAAAAATTCCAAATTTTTATAACTCTGGTTCCCATTTGGCAGGACTGGGGATCAAACTGCTTCTGGTTAGAGGGAAATTACCTATTCTACCTGCTGGTCCATGACCGCCTCAAAGTAAGATCTTTATTAAAATAGATGTACTGAGAACTGAAACACTTATACCAGAACTGATTTTTTGTTTGTTTGTTTGTTTATTAAGTCAAATTGTTGTTGCTGCCATTCATGTGTGAGGTGGCTGAATTGACTGATGACACAGAGAATCAACTACAACCATTCTGAAAGTGAATCTTCCTGCTGACGTCGGGCGCCATTATCTTTGTGTTGATTTAAATGTCATTATTACAGAAGATACTTTTGCTAAGTTTGATTTAGGCTGCACTGACCCTACTTTGAATCTACACATCCAGATGATCCAGATAAAAGATAGATGTAACAACCACGCCTGAAACATGAAGCTAACCCTAAAAAATAAGGCTTTATGTGATCACATTCTTCATGATTACTCATCAAGTTCCACTCAGTGGTCCACAGATGGTCACGTGTGGCTCCACGAATGAGAACGTGATCAAACATAAGGCTTCATGTCACTTCTCTATAGAAACAAACAAGCTACAAAAGCAACAATAAATGTGAACTAAACGGACGAATTTACAGCTAACTGCTAACACACAGGGAAAAAAATGAAGCAAAGAATCTTGTTTTCAGAAACATCTCCAGGACTTAAACACCAGTTTTTAAAAAGTGTGTGTTGTTTCATCTTCTGCGTGCAGTCTATGGTGTTTTGTGAACGCTACGAAGACATCAACCCCTCGCAGAGACTTTTT
Organism: Zenarchopterus dispar; assembly: GCA_028564865.1. Lineage (NCBI taxonomy): Eukaryota > Metazoa > Chordata > Actinopteri > Beloniformes > Zenarchopteridae > Zenarchopterus > Zenarchopterus dispar. The sequence goes on along the minus strand of JAOWBL010040548.1, from coordinate 18,932 downwards.
GAAGATGAAGGCCATCTCCATGGGGCTCCTGTCAGATCTTGGTTCCTCCCAGACGAAAGCTAAACATTATCTTATCTCTGTACTGTCCTCGTGAGTACAGACGAGGACAAAATTGTAGTTTAGAGGCCGACTACTGAGAGTGCTGACAAGCTGCAGGAAGAGCAGAAATAAAACTCAGGGGGACAGTAAATACCATTTCAGAGCTGTAGAACCATCTCCGTTACCATTAGTTTATACTTATTTCTGCTAATGAGTACCTGTTATTAAAACTTTTCACTCAGAAACTCCTAAGCAGCATACACTCTGTTTGTGCTCCTGCATTTGTAGAATTGAAACGAGACAAACAGTTTGTTCATTATTCTAATGTCCTCCTAATGACTGCATGGTTGATGCATCACCATCTGGCGCACACGCACATGCACACACACACCGCTGGGATGATGCAGCCGTTGAATGTAATGACAACACACAGCTTGTTGCAATGAGACTCGAGTTTGTTTCACACAAATTCCAGAGCAAAGCATGATGGGTAACCTGGCTCGCTGGCAATAATTGGCTTCTTGTCGCTGTGGAAACGACTCAAGTGTTTGTCCTGACAAGCAGTTTACGTCAAAGGATGGATGCTTTAAATCAAACAACTCGCAGGCGTCCACCAGCGTCCCCTCGGCTGTGATGAAAGTAAATGTGATGCTGCGTTGCCAGATAGTAAATAAAGAAAGTGCCGGGTTGCCAGGTCATCAGTAACACTCTCCTCTGCAAATTGGGTTGTAACTCAGCACGGTGAATCATGTCAAGTGCCTGTGAGTGTATATGTGAATGTGTGTCTCGTGCTCGGATAGCAGCACTTGAACTAAATTGTCCCATCGGTACCCACAATGCATCTGGAGCTGGCAGGAGTGTCTGAGTGGCCGCCTGTGCGATTAAACCTTATGATGGCTGAGTACAACCACACAGCTGCATCTCTGTGACCCCTCTGTTTCCCTGGTAACCGGCAGACCCGATGACAGATGAGCAACGGACATTTTGACACCGGGTGCTGATGCTGCCACGCCAACAGCGATGGCGCCTGCAACTAGCAACTCGGTGGTCAAACTTTGTTAAAGGCAGAGGAAGTTGTGCAGTTCAGACACTCCGATGAGAGAGTCATTGGAACGAGGTTGAGTGAAGTTGCTGGAATTTGGATGAGAAATGTCAAAACAACATCTGTTCCTTACCAACATCAGTCTGCCGTAACCTTTAATTGTTTTTCTTTGGATTAATACGGTGCACTGGTTGACCTGTATGCAATCAAGTGCAACAATAAACCCACACAAATTAAATGTAACACTTTTTAACGGAGGAGTACCCTGTATTTTAAACATGAAAAAACTTGCAACTCAGCTTGTGCCAGATTAGTTTTTCTTCTGTCAGTCAAACAAAAAACACACAAAAATGCCATCACCCCTGCGCGACTGCAAAAAATGAATAAAGAAAAGCATCTGTGCATGTACATCGAGGTCGTCACGAATATGGAAAAAAACAGAAAAATGATTCTATTTTGAAAAGAGGAAAAAAAATGGAATAAATTAGTGTTCAGGGGCATTTTAACACAAATGTGAATGTGGAGCTGCTCGGCTGACACACACACTACCCCTCAGATTCCTTCAGGCACTCAAAGTCACGTTGCCTTTTTGCTTAACCTCTATTATATCCCTGTACATGCACGCGGATGCACAAATGCACGGAGCTGGCCGTGCACGCGCTCCCGTGCTCCGAGTGCAGCGTCGAATGCGTGGGCCGTTTCTCCAGGTTACATCTCTCTGCAAAGATGATGGATGGAGGATATAAAATCCATCTCTGCAGGCCATTTGGACGAGAAATGATCACAGAAAGAAAATCAGACAGACTGCCTGACAGATATGAAAAGAAAGGGATAGTCATAGTCCAGTACGGCAAGATTTAATTGTATGATTTATTTTCGCTTTAGTTGTATGCTGACCTTTATGTTGCCCCGACGTGTAAACCTGTTTTTGAAGTCCCCGTTGAAACAGCAGCTCAGTGTTGAGCCAACATGAAACAAAAAGAACAAAGGGAACATAGTAGATGAACTAAAGACACACAGTTGAAGACATTAAATATGAAATAATATCATAAAAAGCTGCTGCACTCGCCACTTCAGGCAGCTCATGTGGAGAATCCCCTTCGGAAGAAGCTGAAAAAGCAACAAGCCAGATTTTATTCATACCAGTAGTGTCACCACAAGTTGAATATATCATAACAGTCATCCCCAGTCCTGCTTAATATTAAAGTATAACGGTTAAAAAGTAATAATGTGCAAATGCCTGCAGATCCAGGTTAATCACCTAGACCTGTGAGCAGACATGGGAATCCTGAATCCCAAACTCTAAGAAATCAAATCTTCACTTCTGCTACTTCGACAATTTTACTTTTTTTTTTTTTTGCTACTTTACACCTATCCCATACATGACTTAGATGAACTTAGACTTGATTTGACACATAAAAGTGCAGAATTATCGTAAAAGTTCCAGTTTCTAAATGTGGTACATAAGCAGCAGAGATGATGTGGCACTTTTTTTTTTGAAGTTGCTAACGTCCCAGTTTTGCTTAAGTGATAAAATGAAACAGGAAAAATGGCGGATCAAGGAATCGTTCAGACCTGGGTACTGATGAGCTAATCTGGACAAATGGACTGACTGAAACAGAGGGGAAAATAAGGATGAATACATCCGGTAACTGAGGCCATAGAAGAAAATGGTCTCGTTTGAAATAATACAGACTAGTGCAAAATCCACACCAACACAGTGCAAGAAAATGCTGGTCAGATCCCTGAACTAAGAAGATACAACCACAACAGCAACTTGACCAGGCAGGAAGCGAGATGAAAGATTCGACAGGGTGTTCTTGGTTCCTCCAGTCATGTTCCTCTGGCTTGTTTTTGCAGTTTATGTGATTCACAGGAATCCACAGAGAAAAAAAACCCAGCTGAAAGGAGAAGTATAACTAGTGAAGCATGCATGTCTTCAAGCTGAATGTGGACTCAGTTTCAGCAGCAATGCCACTCGCAAACCCCAAGTAAAAGACTCTTCTCTGGCTCTGCACAACCAGCCCAACTTTTTCAGTGTGGTGACTTTTTTATTGTCAAACTTGCATTTCTATCCTAGACAAAAGATTGGTGTCCTAATATAATACACTTGATAGGTCATGGTTGGTCTTGACAATTCCAAGTCACGAAAGACAGTTTCTAGATGAAGGCATAGTCTTACATTTAGGTTTTCTACTAACCAACAAAAGATTTATTTGTTGTGTGAAAGTTATGTTTAAAGCCACAAACCCAGTTTGCCTTTGATGAACCGATCCATTTGGGTGGAAGCACCAGCTCGCCTGCAAGGCTTTATAGCGTGACTGACAGAACACTTTTTCATTTTCAATCACACCTCTTTTTCTGCTACTTTCCAAACATTTTTAAGTCATTATTTTAGTCCATGAACAATCTATACCCTACTGCAATATAATTTCCTTTTTGTTTCAATTCAGTTACACACTGGATCCAGCAGGCGTGTGATTCTTGGTGAGAAAACCAGATGTTGGGATCCAACTAAATTTTTTTGCAAGGGGTATCAAAATGTCATGTAGAGTTTTCTTCCCTGGTTAAAAAGCCACCATGTATATATTTTTGGGATGTGTAGCAAAATAAAGTGGTTGTTAAGAGTTGGTCAAACCTGATTTTAAACAGAAAGTTTCTGTTTCCCGCCAGCAGTTTGTGGAGAAGCTGATAGTTAATGCTGCGAATGAGCAGTATAACTGAAAGACTGGACTGCTGCAGAGTACGTGTGTTTCAGTCAGTGCGATAGATCAGTATTGGATTTTAAGTCATTTATATTCAGCAGGGGCTTGCACACACTGCTACAGTACAACACACACACACACACACACACACATTGCCTGGCTCCTCCATATAAATCCATTAGAAGTTATTGTTGGTTGGCGTGTTTCCGCGGCGGCGTTCGCTGAATAAAAACCTTTGATTCAATTCACAATGTTATTGGCCTATGCGGACGATTTGGTTTGCAGAAACAGTTTATGATGAAAAAACAATAAAAACAATAAAAACACATAGAAGCAGCAGACACAGAGCAGCCTGATGTGATCAGAGCTTGGGAGAGCTGAACCTCGCTGAGCCAAAATCAGCTCTAATACAGTTACAAGCAGGGCTGAGGTGAGGGGAAACCTGCTGAAATATTCTGCAGAGCGGGCGTAATCACTTACCAGGCTCCAACATGTAGCCATCCACTTATTAGGAGCATTTAGCTACATCTAATAACAGCCCTGCTATAACACTCCTCATTGAAGGCTGTGGTGCAGTGTTTCAGTTGAAACCATCTTGCAGAGATTTGAATTCATTCACTTATCAGACAATAAGTAACTCTTCACCATCCTCCATTGTCTGTGGCCTTGAGTTCTTCCTTTTAAAACCTGTTGTCATCAAATTCAGTTAACCTAGATGTGTCCTTGGGTTCTTGTGATAAGAAGTTGTTATGAATGTGTTTTTCTCCATCACTATGTCTTTGTTGTTTTAGTACCAGTGAATTGACAGCACCGATCTGGAGGACATCCAAAAAAATAAACATGCCTGCTATCAGATATACGCAGGACACGGTGAATGAGTTGCCACTGTTTCTAGAAAAGTTTGTAAAACTGTTGAGAAAAATAAAAAGACTCAACATCTTGTTTTGATTTTTAAAAATTAATTGCTTATATTTCAAAGGAAACCTGGATGGTGTGTATGTTTACATTTATGTTAGAAAAGTTATTTTGGTAAACGTAGTTTTTTTTAGTGGGTGGCAGGTCTGGACTCCAGGGACTTGAACCCTGTTGTGAAGCTATGATGTTGTAATACATGGAGGATACAAATATGAAGTGTTGCTGAAATAAGCAAGACCTTCCCTGAAAAAGATCTCATCTGAATAGCAGCCTGTATGTTTCCAAAACTATGTGGCTCAGTGTTGATAGGAAAATTCTAATTTGTGCACGAATACCCAGCTCTTGTGACAAACAAGGGACAGGTTTTCACTTCGCCACAGTCAGTCTGGCATCAGTTGTTCTTGATTGTGTTTTCCTGTGTCTTGTTTGTAGGGCAGAGTTGCATTTGTGGATGCTGGGACAAAATATGTTCCCTGACCATGGTTTCTAGAAGCATCCATGCTGCGTTTTCCCCTAAAAAGGAATTTGTTTTGAACGCAGGAATTGGAGATCAGCAGCATCCTGCATTCGCTTTCAGTTTTGTTGCTTATGTACAAACTTGCTCAATTATGTTGATTTTTGTTGAACTATTTGTTCAACAAAAGTCTTCAAAGGGCTCAGTGTCGGAGACCTAATCCTGAAGCCTGTCTAATTACATCATTTTATTGCATCAGATTTTTGAATTTTTGAATTTCTCTTATTACAATTGTATATAAATGGCAAATTATGTAAATTGTGTGACTTAGTTTAGATTTAGTGACTTCTAGTGACTTGTAGGACTTGTATTTACTTTCTTTGCTGAGGAGTTGGCACCTGAAGAGTAAGAACTCAGATCTCGTGTCCCTTCAGTCACTCAGGGTGGACTTTATGTTACCCAAACCCCTATAAAACGGGATTATTGCCCACTACATCAAGACAATATGGACTGGATTGAGAAACCAACCCTATATCAAGTTTTTTTTGTTTTGTTTTGTTTTTGTTCTTGTCAGACTGGGAGCATATCCCAATTCCTGGTGAGCGTTCCTTCACCTGCTGCTCTTCACCATCCCCAGATGCTCCTGAGCCCACCTAGCGAGGCTGAAGCGGTGAGATAGTTCTCACCAATGAAGTCCTGCAGAACCAAGATGTCGTACTAAATGCAACTGAACAGAAACTCAAGGCAATATTTTGTGGAAATGTGCATTTGAAAAGTTACTGAGCAATTCAGAGACACAAATGCAGAAATTCAGAACAAAAGGTAAACATTCTGAGAGGGTTGACGGGCTCCAGACTTGTCCACGGTCCAGGTGCTGTTTTTGTCAATGTGATGAAGTTAGATGGTCCTGTTTGCCATTTTAATCACTGTTTAAGTTGCAGAAATGCCTTCATTTCTGCACCAACAAACATGACTGTTTATCTTATCATTTCAGACAGGACGACTATTTGCTCAGACCTTTGGTATAATTAAAATCCCACTAGCTTCGTCCTGATGTTTTATTCCAGTATTAAAACATCTCCTTCTGTTTTATTAAGGTCCAACATGTGAAGGCAAATGTTCCAGTATCATAAACTCACCTGCACCGTTCTGACTCCACAGGTTCATTTCTCTCAATATTTCTCCTAATCCTTGTCCTTTCCTGCTCTGTCTTACACCCATTAGATTCAAAATTATGAGACATTTGAGGGTTCTGTGAGTTTAAGTTACATTTTCGATCTCTTCATTGTCACAACATCAGCATGGATCCATATTTCTTTTTTCTAAACTCTTAGCTGTTCTCTCTCTTGTTTTGTAACTGTGACACTGAGAGGTGTACATGTATTGTACTGCATTTATAGACATTAAAAACCGTCCTATAATAATATTTATATATTCCTTTGCTCTAGTTCTTCCTTTCCTTTTGGCGTTATCTTCATTTTGGTTTTCCTTTATAGTCTTTCTTCCACCCTTCAATGGCTGATTGATTTCCCTCCTCTTTCATTTCCACTTCGTTTTTTCTGCTTTGGTCCCTTAATCTTGACTCAGCATTCATTTTAAACCCTTTCCATCCCCTCTTCCTCCAATCTGTCCCTCCATCAATTTGTTCTTTTTCTTCCAAATCCCCCGGTTGTAATTCCTTCATCCTTCCATGTACCTTTCCTTGCAATTTCCCTTTTTTCCCATCAGACCTTATGGCCAAATTGTTAATTTTGTCTTTTTTTTAGTGTAAATAAGTATTATCTTGGGATGAGTATGTAAATGGAAATGTAAATAAAACAAGTGAAGAAAACGAAGTCGTCCTTGTTACAGAGCCTCTTAAAATAGACTGATTTCATTTTTTTCCTCATCAGACTATGGACACGTCTACACAACGGTAATGAAGAAATAAATGATGGTGTTTTGTTATGGGTAAGGAGGTGAAGGAGGAGCCAGGACACAGAACTGGGTGTAAATGAACAGATTTATTTAAGTGAATGAAGTGGAGGACTAGAAGATCTGTTGCAGGTGGGGTCCGGATTCCTAGTAAAACAGACGAGGGAGGTTAAAACAAGATTAGAGTCAAAGGGTCTTCTTTAAAAGTAACCTTGAACTGAGTGTGGCCGAATGGTGTTACCGCAATGTGAAACAACAATCTGGCAATGAGAGGAGCGCCAACCCTGGAGTAAATACTGCCGCTGATTAGATGTGCTATAGGTGCGAAGCGTGGTTGCTGGGGAAACCGAAGCACATCCACAGGACCATAACATTTTTGTAACATTTTCCCATTTCACTTTTTCCCCCCCCTTTTTTTTAAATGTTTCAAAGTCCAGTGATCATAAGGACTAACTTTGAGCAGCGATTGACCTTAAAGGTGTCAGGAGCTGGATTTAGCATCTCTAGTAGAGAACAGTAAAGTAGAATGGGAGGCTGAGCCTTCAATTATCAGCCTCCTCTTCTGCAGAACCAGCTCAGTTTGGGTTCAGGATGCATTCACCCTCTCTTACCTTTTAGGTTTAGATTCAAAGCTGGTCTTTTCGAGAAAACTCACAGTTAGGACTGGCTCAGGTGATCCTGAGTAGTTCCTTTAGTTATACTGCGATAATCTTGGACTGCTGGGAGACCTCCCATGATGCACTGGGCTCTTTCCTCACTCTGATGACTTGTGCTATTATTGCCATCATGAGCAGGTATTTGTGGCACAATGTCTGTGTTTGCTGATG
>JAOWBL010040364.1:9830-26817 GCA_028564865.1 Zenarchopterus dispar | reverse complement strand
ACACACACACACACACACACACACACACACACACACACACACACACACACACACACACACACACACACACACTCACGCCCCCTCCATTATTTCTTCTCCTATGTCCGATGTAGCCTTGGCGGGTTGTCTGTGCTCGTAGGAACAGAGAGCAGAGAGTGTGTAACTAAGCACATCCTGTCAGACAGTCATGGTATCTTCCCCTGGTCCAGACTTTGCCTTCCCTTCATGCTCCGTTTGCCAGTTATCCTCAGGGAGTGGCTGCTCTGAATAAGAGGCCCTATAGTACAGGAGAAGGCTGTGTGGCATTACGGTTGCGCATGGTGAGGAATTCTGTTTAGCTTTTAAGGTGAATCATATTATTGAGGAGATTTTTTTTTCTTTTCTGATATCTTCAGAAAACTATCTCCTTTGCTTTTTCTGGTCCATGTTAAGTGTGATGAAAACCATGAAACCAAAAAGCAGAGTGACTACTTAACACCTTTACATAGACAGCATAACTGATTGCAAAGTTGAAGACTATTGTGATGCTAATTACAGGAAACACTTTAGTTTAGCATGATGCCATGGTCAAACTATTTTGAATCCTTTCTAGGGGAAGCATCCTCTCCCAACCAATAAATTCTTCCTTAAAAAAAAATGACAGGATAGAGAGCTGTTTCTCTACTGTCTCTCTCAAACTTACAGACCCTTAAAATTGTTTGGGATTTACTATGAAGAACCCACATTAAAGATGAAAGTTTCAGGCTTAATCTGAAAGGTAGAGATGGTGTCTTCACTCTACCTTTTTCATTAAATGATATTTCAATGACCAAAAATCCTTAATAAAGCAATGACTGAATATTGAAAAGCTTATTTTCTGTTGACTTTATAACATTTCAGAAGTAATGTTAACTTTTTTCCTCATTAAAGTCACTCAAGTGACTTTAATAGTGACTTCAAGATTTACTCTTTGTTGTTTCATCTCCTGCAGCCTCAGGCTGCATTTACTGAATTGCATTCAAATATACAATATATTCAAATGTCTCTGTGTATTCCAGCTTCTAAAACTTTGAAAAATAACAAAAATCATTTGACATTCAGAGAAAGACATTGTTCTTTGCTTGATAAAAAGAAGATTTAAAATTGAGAGGACCAGAAGACCAAAAGAAAGGTATGGCTAAATCCATCTGCTTTATCAATTTAAAATGGTAATTTATTGAATTGTTAAATAAACAGTTGTAATTTTACTCATATCACTGTTTTGATGGGGCAGTGCCATTCAAGTCTATGAGCTAAATGTTTTATTTTTTCCCCCTTTTTTCAACTTTTCGATAGCATTCACTTTTAGCATTAATTTTTTGTTTATAGATTTTTTCCACATAATTAATAATAATAATAATCATAAGAAGAAGATTGAAAAAACTGATCACAGTAGTTTTTAGTATTACATACATAGAACCTCGGCCAAAGTAGAACAAAACAACTTTTCACTTTTCAACAAAAGCGAAGAAAAAAAAAAGGAATCATGTGGCCAACACTAATACCCCCATGATTCATAAGTATGTAGATCTATCTTTTTTCTCACACATCATTCTTGGGGAATTTTACTTTGTCCTTTGTTACAACAATGCTTCAGTTTGTTGAAGCTTCAGGGCATCCGTATGTCGGGTGTGTATGCTGTCTTGCCTTGTTTAAGAATTCAGGTAGACCCTACTCTTTTTTTGGCTCCACTTTGCAAGTCTTGGGTAAACAGAAAAGTATGTCTCACAGCCGGCTCATTGTAAAGCGCTGCAGAATAAAATACATCGGCACAAAAACAGTGAACTGGTAACAACACATGTATTACATACGACAAAACGAGTACAAAATAGCACAGTTTGTGAACCTGGTCCAAGCAGAAAATATGTTTTACAGCCAGTTTATCATGATAAGCTCTGACAAATAAGATACTAAAACATAAGAAGGAAAAATTGACATTAAACTACAATGAAAATGTTTATAACATGGATGGAAGTCTTAATGACTAGGCTCCATCATATTTGAAAAAGCTCATAGTTCCATATTTTCTGAGCAGAGCAGTTCCCTCTCAGACTGTAGGTTTACTTGTGGTTCCTAGAATTTCTAAAAGAAATATGGGAGGTTGAGCCTTGACTTATTAGGTCCTTCTCCTGTGGAATCAGCTGCAAGTTTGTGTAGTTACTGTCTCTACCTTTCAGATTAAGCCTAAAACTTCCCTCTTTGATAAATTTTATAGGTAGGAATGATTGCCCTGAAACTTCACTTAGTTAAGCTGCCATAGGCCTAGACTACAGGGAGACTTACTTTGATTCACTGCTCCTCACTCAGTTCTCTTTTACTCCAGCTTTATTTATACCAATATTGTTGTTGTTGTTGTTATTAACCTGTGTTCCTCCTTCTTCACAGTTTGCATTTCATTTGAAAGAATATTTGTGATATCAATTTGGTGTGAATTTGCCATGTCTGTGATTTTAAAGAAACAATTCTTCCACAAATGACTTACCCTATTTCAGCAAATACAAAGTTCATGGGACAATTTTACTGCCTTGCAAATGTACATCTGAGTAAGGCTTTGATTTATGGGTGGGGTTCTATTAAAAAAAAAAAATCCTCTTGTTGCCCTTTCTGCTTCTTTCCTGGCAATAATTATAGCATCTGCAGTGGATGTAGGGATTTTATGCAGTATAATAAGACTATCTGCTGCATATAGCCTAATGATATAATATTTTCGGCAGATAAAAATAAAGAAATTAGTCAACATTAAGCCTCACTTGGAGGCCTATAAAAAGCAAGAAGCCCAAAGCCAGCAGAGAAGCAATGATGAGATAGATGACATGCGTAACATTGTGCAGTGAAAAACTAACTCTAACTCAAACACTAGTCTGATAGCACAAAGCTTTTAGACAAAAACTAAAACTCTGGTTATATGTACTGTTCAGTTGGCAGATGGCAAAGGATCGTTACTCATGCCTTTCCACCTTGACATTTTGTTAACATCCATTCAGTGCTTTAGACTGGCAAAATGCCCAAACCCTTTACTTATAGAGGTATTTACGCTTACTGATTAACAATTAATGGAGTGTATCTGATTAGCAGCACCTGGTTTCTATTTGGCCTCCTAATTCCTATGGACTTCATGGAGTCAATGGTGATAAGAACCTTGCATCCAGAAAGCTAAAGAAATGTGAGCATGAGGGCTTTCTCGCCTACAGTCAAAACCCCTAGATGGCATCAAAAGCTCCAGAAGCTAAAATAAACTTTCTTTCCAGTATGTCTCATCCTTAGAACCGATTTTGTGTATCTTGATAAGAGCAGGATGTTCCTCTTCCTTGCACAGAAAGCAGGTGTATCTAATTAAGATACCTCTGATGCACATCTTTGTGTTAGTATTCTGGGCATATACAATTGGGCAGACAGGTTACACTAGTAGGTTCCTTCTTGCTACAAAGCTTTTAGGTTTCTTCAGAAGCTTAAGAATGTCACTCATCCTGAATCCACAAAGGCAACAAAAGTTGAACAATGGAATCCCTAAAAATTCTAAGATTTGTGGCATACAAAGGATGTAAACAGAAATATTTAAATGATGGAAAACTGCAAGAGATTGAAAATAAGGGTACCAACTGAAGTGAAAGAGGAATTTCTAAAAAGACAGGCGCACATTTCCATTATTACTGGCCCCAGAGTGAATATTCAGGAAATAACAAACATCTGTGAATGTATTCCCAAAGTTTCTTTTTTTCCATACATTTCTCTGGTGTTTTGCATACATTTGTTGTTTTTGTCCAACATAGAAACATATGCTGACCAAATGTGGGAATGAAAGTGTCACAGTAGGTTAAAACAGATCCATGCAAATGCATTGCTCTGGGACTGTATTTGAATGTGCTGGACTTTTTCCTCAACTCATCCTTTACACTCTGCCTGTCCAAATCATCTTCAGGCAGAGAGACCAACAAGCCTTAATCATGCAGCAAAGTGAAAGTCAATATATTCGTGAATGGATTTGAGTAAGATGCCCAAGGCCTATAAAAATAATGGAGTGTGTAACATTATTCCCAGCTCCCCAAATGGATACAGCCCCAAGGAGAAAATATCTAGCATTAGAAAGCTCTACTTATCTATGCACAAAAAGGGAAGAAATGTGCCATGTGAACATTTATATGAGTCAGGAGACTTCTTGCCACCAAATTTAGAATATTCCAAAGCTTTGCCTCATTATAATTCAGCCCGCAACTATAAGCTTCCCTCGTGCTGCATCGATGTGCATTTTTGGGCATACTTCTATGTAGCTGCTAAACTAAAACATAGTTTATTTTCTGGGACCACACTGCTCTTCAGTCTTGGTGTAACTCAAATAAAAATATTTTAGTGCTTGTATAGAGGAACACTGTGTTGTGTACTAGCTTGAAAACATGTTTAAAAAACATACATAGGAATACCTAAAGTTAATATTCTTTCAATGGAGACTGTTGCACAATTCCTTTCTTAGGAAGTTTGTTCAAGCTGAACATGAACATGATGAATAAATGTTTGCACTTATCCATCAGGATGAGGCCTAAGTTATATAGTATATCCAGCCTTTTTAAACCAGTAAGCAACAAATAACCAAAAGATATAGTGATTAACCAACAAACAACCCCCACCCTCCCAACACCCCTCTTTTTTTCTTTTTTTTTTTTTTTTTTTAGACACAATCCACTTTAACCTCTTTATCTGTACAGGAATTTCCTTCGACCCCCCTCCACATACATTTTATAATGCCTTTGTGTAATTTCAATGTGATAATAAGTTGGCTCTCCATTTCTCTAATTCTGTTTTTCCAGCTTGTTTCTTCTTCACAACTTTTACTTTGTCAACTTTGGCAGAGGTGAAACATATTGATCAGTATGCTGGATAGAGGCTCCTTCCTACTTTTCCTTCCCTCTCTAGCTTCATTTCCACCCGCTACACTCCTTATGCCACTTTTTTCTTATGATGTATCTTCCAATATGTCTTTTAACACCGGAACAAACTTCTCTGAAAACAACATAGCAAAGCACTGAGAGAGTAAGGAGTGGAGAAGCAGAGAAGAACCCCCACCTCCATACAGAAGTAAGAGATAATCTCCCCCTCTGAGCTAGACTCTGTAGTTGCCTATTACTCCACACTATCTGGTGTATCAAAGTAAAAAGTAAAAATGTAAATCTACTGAGCAGCCAACAGAGGCAATATCTTTATAGTCTGAGGCCCTAACCCTGCAAGAAGCCATCTTCGAATGAAAAGCTGCTGGTGGAATGAGAAGTCAATTGGTATTCTTCCTGGGTGGTAAACTTGTCCAAAAACACAGCGATCCATGAGATCATCTTTTGCCTTGGATGGGCCTTAACATGGAGAAATGAGTCAGAGTGACATCTCTAGGCTTGTTACTTGATGTCTTGATTGTCCCAGCCAGCAGTTATCACATGCAAACAATATAATTTGTGCTACAAAGAGGAGGGGTTGAGTAAAAATCTTTTGCAAATTAATCTGTCCCCATTTATAAAACTGAAAAAAAAAACAACTCTCTAAAAGACCTTTTTAAATCTTAAAATTTGAAGACTTTTCCTAATGTCATTCCGGCCACTAGAAAGAAATGAAACATCGCCTTTGTTTATATTTCCATCCAAGTCATACATTAACAGGGTAGAAAGGTTGTCTTTGGTTCATTTTTGACCAGCCATGTGGAATCACAGTTACAGTAAATTATACACCACAAAAACACTAGATCCTTTTGTGGATACCCCACATTTAACACTTGAATCTAGCGTGTCGCCTGTCCTTTTTACATAATTGATACAGGGTGGCATGTCGAGCTAGCCTCGCCAATAACTTAATCCTGGGTCAGACCTAGTGTACAGAGAGCTAACGTGGGGTGGTGGGTCGCGGGTGGGATTTGTTGATGACAAGACGAGCTCCTCATCCTCGAGTCAGAGCAGTGGACATCATAAATCAGCACATTGCAGAACCATGATATGCATTTGGCAACTAAACTGACCAAGGGTGCAGAATGAGCATGGACAGTGGGCCGTTTCCCCACCAATATCCAGTGATTATTAAATTGTCCCTTCCAATCTAATTGTCTCCACCCCTTACAAAAAATAAAGTAAAAATAAATGCAGCGTCAACATGTTTTTAATACAAATGTACATAAAGGGTTAAATCAGGTTCACTACTAGATGACCAAGTCTGTTCATGGGCACTGCTGACACTACCATAATGTGCCATATATCAGTGCAAAGCTGTGGTTCTCAGCTTTTAGGATCTATAAGAATTACATTGATAGTGTAAATGGTCAAGGAGTTACATTATTTCAAAGAAGTATGAAATTTCAAGAAATGTGTGTCATTTTCTATTACTGGCAGCAGCATTAAAGCGAAACCGCTATGAATTAATAAAACCACAAAAAAATGTACAGCACACTTGCATTTCTGCTTGAGAAGTGAACAGACTCAATTCTTCCATACTTCAAAATGCTTGCAGGAAAAGCAAAAGCTAATTTCAAACAAAAAAGAAACTATGAAAAAAGTTTTAAAACAATATGGTTTTCTTTATTTTGTTTCTTTATTCAGGTAAAGCTCTTTGTTTTGAAAAGCAAATGTTTCAAGACTTTATTTAGTTTGAAATTTTCTCTTGAGGACATGCGAGGCAGTAAATCTTTTTGAGATTTGAAATTATTACAAGTGATTTATTTTTTATTTTTTGCACTGAGTAATTGTTACTCATCATTCAACAAAAGGAGCCACTTTAGTTTGCTTTGTGTTTTCTGAGGCCTGAAGTTGGGTTTCTTTTCTATTACTTTCTCAGTTCTGCAGTTGGATTTAACTTATGTAAAAATAAATTTAACAGAACCAAGGTTGTATTTTATGAGTTGTTTTTAAAAAGCACTTTTATTTTCTTATGTTTTTTGCTGTTCAGTTTAGCCAAATATGTAATATCTCTATATGAGAATGAACAAAATTAAAAAAAAAAAAAGTTCTGAATATTTTGAAGTGTGCTGTCATGTGATGTAGCACCACTTGCCTCCAGAATCTCAAGAATTCTCTCCCTTCAACTCATCTTTAGGGAACAGGGAGGCCATAACCCGCCTTGCATTTACATTGCCCAGCATGTATTAAAGGTCTGTACTTCATCCAGTGATAATAATGGGGTCTAATCTAAAAATGCCAACTAACAGATGAGAAATAGGCACACAGACAGAGAAAGGA
This sequence comes from Zenarchopterus dispar, assembly GCA_028564865.1. Lineage (NCBI taxonomy): Eukaryota > Metazoa > Chordata > Actinopteri > Beloniformes > Zenarchopteridae > Zenarchopterus > Zenarchopterus dispar. The sequence continues at coordinate 19,597 of JAOWBL010040364.1, read as the reverse complement.
ATTGAGATTGAGTGCTACTGAAACTTTCAACTATATTTCATGAACGTTATTAGTTATTAGAACGTTATTAGTTATATTACTATATTTCATGAACATTAGGTTTAATGTTTTGGTGGGTAGGTGTAAAGGTAACTTGAAGGGAAAAAAAAAACAAAAAATTAAGAACATTGAGCCACTGGACACAGATTACTCAGATGATGAGTAGATGATGAATGTTATGTACATGGTCAGTAAACAAATTCAAGGCTGAAAGAAGATTGGGTTCGATGTTTGACCTGCGTTCTGTGGGCCTACAAAACCTGCACCACAGAAGTGTCATACATCTGTCACCATTGTGAGTCTGATGGTGATGACACACACAAATGTTCAAGTGTGTGAAAGGTTATGTCTATTTTGTTCAGTTTGTTTATGGTCAAGTTCGATGACTGAAAGTAAAATACTTTTTTAATTCTCTCTCTTTCACTCAGAAAAACAAATGTTCCAGAGGGAAAATCCGTGTCCATTTGTTTATTTTTTATTATGGTCAGTTTGTGGAATTGACAATAACAAACACACATTGACAATCACAAAAACAAAGATAAATAACATGCACACAGGTATACATATTATACCTTGTTAGTTTTGTAATACTAATGTAATGTAAAGGCTAATATCCTGGTGTTCAGGTGCTAAAGTTGGAAAACTGCACAGTTGCATAGTTTATCTGGTGCTTTTAGCAATAACAATAATAGTAAACCTCTAAAGAAAATAAATTATAATAGGAGTGTTGTAATTAAAATTAGTGGTGTCCACTGACTATTTTCAGTGTTTTTTTTTTTTGACTGTGAAAACAGTGAAAACTCAAGTTGTTTCTTCATACAAAATACAGCTTGATTTCAAATATGCAATTTAGATGCTTTATTTTATTTTAGAGGTTCAGTAGAGGTGGGTCATTGTTTACCCTTAAGACAAAGGGTGTATACAGAAAGTTAAGACAACATAAGGGTTAAAAAAATAGTTAACTACTCTGGTTGAGGTGTAGTTTTTGTCAGCATCTCAGCATTGTGTTGTGGGATTACCTTCCTCACAATCATATCAGCACATTTCTTACTCTCCGACTGACTTTACCTCACATCAGGACTCCAACAATGTCCTCAGACATAAGGTTTATTAATATACATAAGCATTTGGTGGTGGTTTGGTGACACGTCAGTGAGTCTCTTTGACTTGTGCACTTGTAATGATTGAGTGTTGACAGGTAACTGCTGACTGCTCACCGATTTGCCTCCCAGTCAGTTTGTGAGCTCGGCCTAAATGCTCTATGCAGTCAGCAGAACACAATTAACATGCGAGTAGAATACACCCAGAGCCAGTATAATTTCTTCAGTTGAATATATAAAAAGGTAGATTTAGATCACCTCAAGTGAGACAAAGGCTTGCCAAATCATCCCCACTTGCAGCACAGTATTTTCTGTGGCTCTTGGATTGACACAAAGGATTTATGTGTCCTATCTGTTTACTTACATTTATTTGGTGTTTAACAACAGACTTGTTGGTAAGCAGAGTAACATAAAACCTTTGTATTTTGATGTATATTTACATATGTTTAGGCATAATGGAGCACCAAATAAGCTAGTATTAAGTTAGACAGAAAAATTGCTAGATAATAAGTAATAACAAGCAATAAAAATGATAAAATAAAACAATTAAAAAAAAAAACAAAAAACATCTGATTAACGGTTAGAAAGTTAGAGAAAAGACTTGACAGAATTCTTCAAAGATTTCTGTGAATACACCAAGATGTTGTATTTGGAACCTGTCAGCAACTGAGCTGATGTCAACACTGGAGAATTGACAATCATCATAGTTAAACTATCTGGGTAAATGATATGACTTTGGCACTAATCTGACATTCTCCATTATGATTGAGAGAATAGATTGTTAATCCTCATCCTTTCTTTCTGTTTTGCTCCTTTTCAGCCCAGTTGAATTTGTGGTTGTTTACCTGGAAATCAGCTTCTCCCACATGTAAACAACTTTTTATAAATATCTTGACAACACATCATAACAGACGTTTCAAATTTCCAAAAGTAGCAGGAAACGTCCCCAAAGCAACACTGCCCCCAAGCCAGCATAGAATAATGTCCCAAGAATTTTGGTTTCAACACAGAAAATAAACAAACAAACAAAAAAAAAAAGACAAACACAGTATGATCATAGCTACTACAACAAGCTGCTCAAAGGGACTGGGTCATTCTGAAACACTGACAAGGACCGAGACTGACAAGCAGGCTGTGACTAAAATACAATCTTCCATTTTTGAATGCACATGCATTCAAATTTGGCCAACACATGACACAGAATCTTGACCTGGATATTAATAATCCATAAATCTGTCTGCTACAAGTGATGCCCAAATCATTATCCACTTAGACTAGATGATCAGTGATCAGATGACAACAGATAGTGTGTCAGACTAGATAGAATATGAAGCATTCAAAAAAAAAAAAAAAAAGAAATTGAAATTTGAATAAATGAGGTGGTTGTGGTAGCATGTTTCCTTAGAATCACATTTTCGAAACTAAGGCCACTAAAATGGGATTTAAGAGATATTTAGGGAAACAAACTCACAGATTGCAATAACCAAATGTATCTAATCACTTTTAATTATTACTGCACTAAAGTAAAAGCAAAGAACAAACTGTGTTATAAATAATCCAGTAATGTTCTCAGAATAAAATATTGCACCCTTTATCTTGCATTATTGTGTGGGTGAGTGGGGGATCCCTTTTCTGAGTTTGATATTATTTTTTATGTAAAATATGAAAAAAATACATAAAAATAAAATAAAAATACATAAATGTAGTACTTTATGAGGGGCATCTTAGGTTTAAAAATGTGTTATTCAGCAACCCATCTAACTCACAGTATCAACATCACTGTCTTTATCTCCATCCTACTTCAAATCATGATGCATTCACTTTCCACAGAAATGTAAAGTCAAAAATAATTTGTTTCACTTGGTTTTCTTATCAGCTGTTATATAATTCATTTAGCCTAAAAATGAAATGAGGTAATACTTTACTAGATGGAAATATATATATACAAGTTGAGGGAAATATATATCTTGAATACAAGAGAAACTGCATCTTCACTATTAAAGAGAAAACTAAAACTGTAGACTTTAGGGAGAAGTAGCCCATGTTAGAATTTGATTTTCAAGTTAGCCTTCAAAAATCTAAAACAGCTCAAAGCAACTTTTACAATTCTAAGCGCTGAAGCTTTCCATATATGTATGAAGGTTGAGTCACTCTTACACCATGGTCCAAGATTTACTCTTGTTCAGTGTTTTGCTTGGTAATGCTCTCGTTTTCCCCCTCCTCGTTTCTTCCATTATTCGTTTCTGTAGTCTCTTGCCATAGTTGCTGCTTCAGCTTGACAAGAGAGTTGTTGCGAGACACTCCTGGGACAGGAGTCCAATTTTACTTTGAGTGTTTTTGATGATAGGAGACAGGAAGAACTATTGAATGCTTTCTAAAATGATCAAATATTCATTCAACTGAAACTGACACTGATATTTTAACATGAAAAACCTGTTTGTGTCACTTTAATGAAGACACATTTGAATGAACTGACTATGAAGCTTTGGGTTTATGGAGCCGCTGTGATCGACAGATTGCAAAAATTTTGCCTGATGTATTTCCCTCCTGCTGGCTCTTACTTCAAGTACCAGCCTGAGTGAGTTCAACACATGACTGTTGACAACAATGTGGCTAAAGTGAGGTAAGAAACAAGCTGTCCTTTTTGTGTCCTTAGCTTACAGGTTAGGTAAGGATTTGAGACTAAAACTGCCAGCCAAGTATTTTCAAGTTTTTAGTGTGCTATGGATAAGCGTTTTATTTTTTTAAACATATGCTAGGGTTAGCACTCAGATATGCTCTCTTACTAGGGGTAATGAAGTGCTACATGGATTATTACTGAGTGGAATTTGTGTTCACATTTTTGGCACACAGTCAGAACAGAGAAGAGGGGAGTTGAAGCTCCCCCAGTCATACAGACTAGCTGCTATAAAAAGAGCTATAAATTCAAGGTATTTTTACAGCTCTATAACAAGGATTTGGTTTGTTCCTTCTGGGCTATTAGAGTAACACGGTCAACATTGGGGAGGAGCGAAGCAGGAGAAGTGTCTTTGTACATAAAGTCGCTAGCAAAACTAAGGTGATAAAAACAACATGATTCATATTCATGCTAATCTAAGCTAATAAAGCATAGGTATGAATATTATATCTTATTTCTGCAAATAGAGGTCTCTAAATGTTTGAAATGTATCTCTGTGGGATTAGATTATATGAACCCTTGTTATTTCTGAGATAATCAGATACTCAGCTGGTTAAAGGTAATGTAAAAGATTTCTGGATGATGTCATGCCCGATGATATTTGAAAGAAAACATCAACAAAACCCCACAGACCTAGTTCCTCCTTCTCTCTCCAGTATGAACAGAGAAAACATTTTCTTCATTTTTAAGCAAATTGCATGCACACAGATTGCTCATTGTTTTTTCCATGTCATGTATGTGTTTTTTGTCATGTACAGTAGTAACTCGAATGCAGTAAATTATTTTATAAATGGAAAATACATCACAATGCACGTCTATTGATTTATTTTAAATCCTCATGTCCTCTGCTATTATCAAGTGTTTTGTTTGGACGTGGCTTTTCTTATTGCCTCCTCATTTTCCATTTACTAATATGCATAGAGCTTAGCTTATTTTGTATATTCTTTTGCAGTGTTGCTACTTGAATCACTTTCCTGCTCTGATATTTTCCTATAATTTCTGTGATTGCCTTTTTAAAATATTAAGTATAGTTTAATTTTATACCGAAAAGAATATGATTGTGTGTTTCTTTTAAGTTACAGTTCAACGCTTTTTAGCAGTCAAAGACACACACAGTTCTCCTCTCTGTTCAGTCACCTTGTGCTAGTGACAAACTTAAAGGGGTTACTGACATTTCTTCAAAGGGACATCATTTCTGCCTCTGACTGCCAGCAGAGCACTTCCTAAAAAGATTATTATATTTCTTCAGAAATGCAGAAAAACCCATCAGAGTATTGCTTTAGTCAGCTCAATAATGTTAACAGTCCAGGTTTATTATAGTGATACTTTTAATTAACATTGTTTATATTCGTCTTGCGTCCACCTTACATTGATCTTGCAAACAAAAGCGGCAACATTTGCCAAGATGAGCGGGCAACTCCCTGTCCTCTAAACCTAAAAGCAACCGATCGACTTTCGTATCCTTTATCAGCTCACATGCATTCGTACTAACCCCCAATCCCACGCCAACCCGCCTTCCCGCACACACATGCACTTCCCTCCTGACCCATCTAATCCTTAATTACCATGTTTAATTAGGCCCTGACAGCAGAGGTCAATCAACTAATTATAGAATCACAAGATGAAAAGGAGGAGGAGCAGACAACTAGTAAGTCAGAGACCTCATAGACACTATGCATAACCTGAACATCACAATCATCTGTTTGCGTATACAACTGTGACCTACGATGCAAACTAATGAGATAAGAAGTGAATCTGAAATTAAAGCTACAAGACATATGTTTTTAGTTTAAAATTATCCTTTCAAAATCCCTCTGACATTTCTTTGACTTACATCAGAGTGAATTGGATCCCTGCCACTGACACGTCACCCAGTTTGCATAGAAATGTCTTATGCAGCTTTGTGGTCCAGTCCAGATCACTTTCATGTGAATATGTATCATGTTATAACAACATGTTATACACCAACATCAGCAACTCTGCAGCTAGTTCTGTTAGCCAGAAGAGATCCAGCTCATTATTCTCCGTCTCTGGAATGTTAAAAGGATTCTGCAAGACCCATCACAACTGGGACACAAACTGTTTGAACAGGTGCCTGGGCAGACATTTCAGATCTATAAAGACTAAAACAAACAAGCTAAAATGCAGTTTCTATCCTTCAGGCATCATCATGTTAAATGCTTCTAAGTTGACCTAGTGCACCTAATATTGACATTGCAGTCTCAGATTTGCACGTTTACAGCAAGTTTTTATATACTCAGACTAAGGGATCAGTGCAATATGTTGTATGTTTATGCAATTAGTTGTCAGTATATATCTTTTTATTCTATTTTACTTTTTTAAGCATATTTATCTTCCTGAACACTTAATTTAGTTGTAAAATGTTTCATTGCTACAATGACAAGAAAAAGATTCTGATTCTGACATTCATCATGACAGAGATACCAAAGAAGTATAAAAACTCTTTAGCAAGAACTGAGTTTCTGACCAAGGGACTGAAGAAGGGTAAATCTTTGACGGGCTTTTACTTTTTTTACTTTCTGTTCATTTAAGGCAATCTTAAGCTTTACCTAAGTAAAGTTTTGGTTCTGTGCATCAGGCCAGGAACACCAAATCTGACAAAAAGTTGGAGAGTTTTAAACTTTCGACACTTCAGTATGTGCGTCAGCTGATCAAGTTACAGCTACTCGGCTCATACTAGTTAATGGAACTGGACACGAGGCAGGTCAGTTTGAAAGTGCGAAGCCTATTTGTGTTGTGAAAACAAAGAAATCTGGTTGTTTATAGTACGAAGCAGGCATGTCAGACTCATCACCTGTCAAGCATTAACAATTTTGTTGTGTGAGCATGCCATTATTCACTGGGAACTGCTATGAGAGCTTCTTCTGTAGTCCTCTGGTTCCACTGGCTTCAGCTGGTAAACACATGTGCATAGACCTCAATTCAAGACAGGACTAGACCACACGCATAAGCTGGGGGCTCCCCGAAGAGCAGAAAAGCAAATCTTTCCTGCTATGCTACTTTTGCCATTTTAAATGTTCATGTGTCTACAGGGATGTTGAAGATTCAGACACAGCAATATTCCCTTAACTACACATATAAAAGTGCAAGTCATATGCTATGAAAAAAAAAGATTACAATCTGTTACATGATATTCCTTCTATAACAGAGGTCCTCTTCAAACCTCTCTCTTACAAGTGTGTCTTTTTGCTCATTGATCTGCAGCGAGAGAATCATCCAGGAAACATCTGTTTGATCTACTGGATATCTGGGTTTGTGTGTGGTGCGTGAGGTAATGTAATGTATACATCTTGGATATATAGCATGCATGTGTGAGTACCTTGTGTTAGGCTGGCTGCAGAATCGATAAGTGTTGAAGTATCTTGTATTTTATAGCAACATCAATAGTACGATAAGTGTCTTAATCAGCAATGTGTATTTGGCCTCGAAACAGGGTCTCCAGCAAAATGTTGTTTGGAAAATCATAGCAGCGTAATCCTAGACTTCTCCAAGGACATTGCACCTCCCTTCATCATGTACAATGAAGATACAGGAGCCAGCTTTACTTCCCAATGACAGCGGATAATTTTCTGAAAATAGCAATAAAAATGCTGTCTTAACACCACAAATACTGTATCTGTTATTTAAGACTTCATGATTTAATCTTTAACATTGTGTTTTGCTCCTATCAGCTTGGCAGAATGCTAATTTTACTTCACTCATCATGTGCTTTTCAGAGAACTGTTGATGAAAAGAAGATGAAAAAGGGAGAAATGGAAGATGATGTTTAATACTTGATTTTGCAATCTGTTGTAAAGTTACTCAGTTTTGTTTTCCACTGGTGGTGGGCAAGTAGATTGCAGTCCTCCACAGTTTATTCTGAGTGAATGAGTTTACATGAGCAGCTGATCTCACGAGAATACTGCAGACAGTATCACTTTCAGGGAAAATACTTTCTTCAGAATTATCTGAATTATTTTCATTTTAATTCATTTCAGTTTTGTTCACTTTATTATAAGGCACCAACACACAACAAACACCTCAATGCACTTTACATAGAATATGCACAAACTTTACAAAGTTGAATAAAATCCAGTTTAGTACAATTCTATTCTAATTCAATTATATTCATTGTTATTGAGATATAATCTACCTAAATCCATTTTAGTCCAAAATTCATATAATCAAAATTAATATAAATATAACTAGTGGGTGTAATTGGAATGAGCCTTGTAGAGGGGCAAACTGCTGTTTGAATTGTTCCCTAAATTTGCTAGTTCACCTCTGCCATATTTGTGTTGTCATGAAGGTGGTACCCAACTGCTGCAGTTAGAGATCAACTTATCCTGACTGCAGCTGCCTTCCTCCTGCAAGCTTTTAATGTCACATGTCATGGCAACATTCACAGTCATCTGGGTATTGGCACAATATTTCTTATAAGTAAGTAAACTTTATTATCAAAACTCCTATTTGTACAGGACATACAGAGAGTTGAAATTGTGTTTTCTCTCATATCCACGATGATAGAAAAAAAAACACAACAAACATCAAGTATATATAACAATTTAAGAATAAAAATGAAAAATATATGCATGTTAAAATAATTCTATGAAAAAAGACATACAAGTAGTCTGAGACCATATATATAGTGTAATCTGGCAATAGGGATTGTACAGGGTAAAAGTGTAAAGAGTGCAGTCTGAATATTTATTAGTAGATTTTCAATTTAATTCAGTTCAATTTTATTATAATTATGTAGCATCTATTCTCATCAATTTTAGCTGTCTCTAGGTGCTTTCCAGAGACCCAGATCATGACCCCCAACCATTTATTATATACACAATAGCAGACTAAAACTCCTCTAGTGGGAGAACAACCTTAAGCCAAACAGTGGCAGGAAAAAACTTGCCTTTAAGAGGGCAGAAACCCAGAGCAGGACATGGCTCATAAGGGGGGTCTCCTGCTGAAGTCCAGCCAGATAGAGCAGGAAAAGGAAGATAGGAAAGACAGGATAAAGAACAGAGAGATATATTGTCAATTGGACATAAGACGAGATATATCAGTACTCATTATCTGTTAGCTGGAGAATTATGTACATTTGATGGACATATGGTTAGCTGATGTTCTACAGAGATGATTATATAAACAGGTGGAGACAGCAAGCACTGATGGTCAGAAGGTGGGACTTCAGGTCAGCATGCAGCTCTGGAAGAGCTGATCTACAAACATCAACAGAGAGAGAAAAACTGGGGGCAGACCAGCAGAAAAAAACCCTACAAGAACAAGAGAGCGGTGTTACACTTATGAGATACTTTTAACTAATAACTGTGGATTGAGCTGAAGAAATAAAAGAGAAATGAGGATAAAAAAGGGTGAGGAGCACCGCTCAGTTGTATGTTTAAGACAAGCCTGCTCTAGTCTTACCTTGTAGCTGCAAGGTTTGCCCTAACACACTAAAGTTTACACTAACTATAGGCTTTACTAAACAGAAATGTTTTAAGTTTGTTTTTAAAGGTGGAGGTGGAGTCAGTCTCCATAACCCAAAGTGGCAATTGGTTCCATAGTAATGGTGCCTGAAAGTAGAAGGCCCGTCCTCCAAATCTACATTTGGCTATTCTAGGAACTACAAGTGAGCCTGCACTCAAGTTGCAAATAATGTGGAGCTTGGCCATTTGGGACTTTATTTGCAAGTAATACAATTTTGAATTAGAGTCTAAGTTTTACATGGAGCCAATGGAAGGAGGCAAACACAGGAAAGATGTGATCTCTCTTGTTGATTCCCGTCAGTACTTGCGCTTCTGCATTTTGGATCAGCTGGAGGCTATTCGGAGAATTACTTGGGCATCCTGCTAATAATACATCACAGTAATCTAGCCTAGAAGTTACAAATACTTGGATTAGTTTTTCAGCATCACTCTGGGAGAGGGTGCTCCTAATCTTTGTGATATTAT
>JAOWBL010040354.1:0-26822 GCA_028564865.1 Zenarchopterus dispar | reverse complement strand
ACACACACACACACACACACACACACACACACACACACACACACACACACACACACACACACACACACACACAACACTTACAAGGTCTATCCACCCACTTAGGACCTTCTCAATCCCTTATCTATAATGCAAGACTACCACCACTCAGTTCAATCCCCAGCTCCTCTGCTATTACTCTGAGGGGCAGCAGGTGGTGGATGATGGAGCCCCTCTTTCTTCTGCTTTGTCGTACACTCATACCAGCGCACATCCACTTTCGCTTCTTGTGCATCGGGGCTGCACAGAGGAACATACGGCTGTGCTGAAGAAGACAAAAGGAGCCGGGAGGTTTAATGTGAAGTGGAGATGCCCAGATGCTCGTCCATTCCCTCTGTCATTAATTTTAAGGGCCCCCGCTGAATGACTGCTGATTCCACACTAAATTGTGCTCACTGGCAGCACTCTCCCTCTGTGCCCACTGACATCACAAAAAAAAAGAAAGAAAAAGTTTTCTGCCAAATCCACTGAGTTTGTTGCTACTATACGTCACACTAGACACAAAAAACACATGTCAGACAGTTTAAAAGTGAGGCAGAGAAAACAAAAACTGAAGAAGTTCACTCGGCTGTCTTCATCACAAGCATCAGTGAACCAGGCAAATGTTACCCAACGGGTCAGGTAGAGAATTAAAAAAAAAACAAAACATCACATATATTAATAAAAAATAAATACATTTCTGGTATACAATTTGCACAAAAATGCCATTTTTCCTTTTGAAGAGGTGGTCAGCAGGCAGCATCTCTGCCCTTTTTTTTTTTAAATTTTTTTAAAGATGCAGCCAGTTGTTTGCGTGGCAACAAGCCCAGTGTCTTCTCCAGTCACATCAGCCCCTGAGTTATGGTGACAACAGTTTACAAAGTTCAATTTTCAAAATGAATTTCAGTCAAACTAAAGTCACTTAGCAGTGTGGGCCTGCTGTTAATCGATTTTAGTAACACTATACACGAAGTGCTGTTTGACAGACACGGTAATGTTGTAAGAAGAGTGTGAGCAAATTTGTTCAGAGACCAGCAGAAAGATGACAGTTGTCTTAAGATTACAACTTTAAGCATGAGAGGTGTCACGTGTGTAGTAATCATCATGTAAAACAGTTACCATCACATTTTTCTTAATTTCCCATTACACAACTGCAGCGGCTGTGTGTACCTCATAGAAGCTCAGGTCACCAGTTTCAAGGTACTAAATTAACTTACTGCAACAAGTAATGAAGTTTTTTATAACTGAATTGAACTGGATTGTAAGCTTTTTGCGTCGACATCAGAGCAGCAAAATCATTGTGGTCATGGAGAACGAGTGTTCACTGTCTGTCCATTCTTTATCATATATGGCAAAATTGTTCATGTCGTTGATATTAGACTTACCGCTGTGATTGTTGATGGAAGTCAGTGGGTCATTCAGTAGCCAGTGAGCAACTAGATCTTGGCTATGTCCCGCCTCCCGCCGTAGATTGACACGGCGCTGACTTTACATTTGTCGCAGAAGAGCAACTGAGAATTATGGTTTGAAATCTGATAGGATTTTTCTGCTGATGGCATGAAAAGAAAACTGTAACTGAGGAAGATAATTACACTCTGTCAGATTTGGTTTCTTGGTTACAGATTCTGAGTTTTGGTTCTGAGATTTTGGGTTTTGATCTGCAACATATTTAACATTGAACTGACCCCACAGGAACGACTCTGCAGCCTCACCCATGTCTAGATAATCTGGATGTCGTCATCAGGGATTATTGGCTCACACTTGATCTGAGTTTTGTTTTTTTATGGTTTTACTAATATGACTCTTAACAGGAAACATCCAGACACTTCTTATTGCATTAGTAATGAACCATGTCAGCAGATCGTGCAACTTGTTTTATTTACGTGGCAAACAGAGTGAGAGCTCTGAGGGAAATGCATTAGGAATAACACATTCATGTTAAACTGAACTGACTTTTGATTGCTGATTTAGTTGCAGCACAATGTGTGCACTGTGGGATGCCTCAAAGTGTTTGTTGATGCACGGTGAGTGATTAGCTCAGAGTATTGATATGTATATACTCGACTCTATTGTTGTCTGATAATCATCTGAACAAAACCTGTCCCATGTTGTCTGCACATTTCACACAGCATGAGTGTGGTAGCGCTACTTTTTAAATCGCCGTGGTTGGTGTTAGTCTTATGTTCAGGTTGTCGCTGTAAATGAGTCGGTAGCATTTCGTTTTACTCACATCTTGTCTGAAATTGTTTTGAAAAAAGAGGAAATGTTTCTGGAAGGGCATGACGAGGACAAACAGGGTTTCAAAAATTAATGAACATTATGGAGCTGTGATGGAGTCTGGCGGACAAAAGTGCCATAAGTGAGGATTAATGATGATTTTCCGGGCAGACACCTCAAGGTGCGTGCATGTGTTTCCTCTGAATCATGCAGCTCTTGTGAAAGATATGACGCTTGTCTCTTATCAGCCGCTTCCCAGCTTTGAGCTGGACTAAGCAAGCGCATTTCTGAAAATACAGCGCATGATTTTTAATAATTACTTTCACAAGTTCAGGCAAAATGAGAAAAAAGGAAATATCTCTAGAGTGTAAAAATCCACTAACAAGATTTGCCATATTTAACGTAGAATAGATACTAACTTACCTTCATTTCATAATTAAGAAACCTGCCTGGTGGGGCTCATTAAAGTTTCCTCATTTAGGAATTCTGCTTAGTAAAAAAGCCAGTGTTCCCATAAATCAAGCTTTATTAGATTAAACAGCCAGCTGAAAAATTAAAAATGCCCATAAACAGGGAATGAAGGGGTGAGGGAGTGAGTGAGGAACAACAGTTTCAGATGGGCTTACATTAAAAAACCCCAGAAGGTGATGGCGATGGCTCGTCATGATCATCCTTCCTGTGGACAACTCAAGCTGATTTTGTGTAGAAGGCACACACATGCTTTTATGTTGCCTCTTTTAGTTACACAGGCAGCCCTATGTTAATAAACTGTACAGTGTATTTTTGCGTAAATCATTAAGGAGTATAAATTGTTGAAAGTGCAGGTTCTTCCATCTGTCATTTCTCTATGAGGGTGAGTTAACCGAACTTTGTGATGAAATCTAACGCAACTGAGTGTCTGTTCAGAACCTAAGCATAACTTTGAAAAATCATCGCACCCGCACTTGTGATATTATAGCTGCACCGCCTTTCAAAACTGCTTTGCATGCCTGTCTAAAAGCAGCAAGGGGGCATTCATTTGCCATTTGCCTCGAGGACACTTTAGCTTTTCAGCTGAGGAAAAGCCTTGCAAACATTCATCTGTGTCTGTCCGCACCATCAATGGCTTACTTCCATCCTCAAGCCGTTCACCTACAAAACACAAAGCTTTAAACAACCTTTTTATAGATGCTGTCCAGATTTTTCCACCCACACTATTTCTATCTAATGATTTATCTCATGTAAGTAATCATTTCTGGTTGTCTGCAAATGCATTTCTGTTGGTTCGTCCGTGCCAGAATGTCACCACAGATACCAGATATGAGACTCTGGTATACAGTAAATTAAAGGTGAAATAAAAGGCACTAATTGGAAAACCTGTTGCATTGTCGACATGTGGTTGTTTGCAGTATAAGAGAAGAAACACTGCATCAACTCAATTATGAAGAAATCTGCGGCACCTAAGCAAGTGCTGTGTGGATGGGTGACTGTGACTCGATGTGTAAAAGGGCTTCGAGTGGTCAGCAAGACTATAAAGCTTTAGATAAAAGCAGTCCATATACCACTGGTTGAAATCTTTCTAATCTGAAAATAAAACAGATTCAAAGTAGGCGCCTCTATCCTCGCCCTTTGACAGCCCCTCATCTTTGCTCCACCGACGGGAGGAGGGTTTCATGTTTTCTCAGGGAACGCTGATGGGAGTTGGAGGCAGGAGCTAGGTCCGTGTGTTGTTGGTGTTTTGTTCAAATATTAAAAGACGTGACATCACCCAGAAATGACTTACCTTACCTTTAATAGGAAAACCATCTGTCACCTTTGGAGGCAAGGACCTCTTAAAAAATATGTCCACTATTTTTACCCAGGCTACAGGAAATTATTTCCTGTCCTGTCTGCAAGTCAGCTGGACTTTCTGCTTATTTCTGCGGTAGCCATGTGCACTCAACTCACACATTACGACAGAAGAACACAATAAAGCCACAGTAACATAGTAAATCACAGTTAAGTGCGGACAAGTCAGCATTCAGATAAGTGCAGCTAAGATGACTTTCAAGTGCGGTTTAAGAGAAGTTGAAGGGAGAGCGCAGTTTACGACAGAAGGTCTCAAGAGGAACGTTTTCAAACACACGTACTCAGCGCTGGTGTGGTCAGCAAGCAGGTAGAGGTGGAGCTGCTGTTATTTATCTGTGGCCAGACCATTAATTTGAAATGTAGTATCAGACAAGTTCAAAGGTCTAGAATTCACCAAAAAAATTAAGCCTATATTCAGTCAGTGTTTTGATGTCTTGTCACTTGGATGAAACACGGGTAAGCCCATGGTTATTTTTGGTTTGTGGGCTCGATTGAATCACACTCGTCGCCTAGTATAGTAGAGAGCTGGTGGTTGGTATTCTGGATGTGTGGTTTTTGATGGAGGTTAGAAGGAACAGGCTGCATCCTTTCAAAATTCATCACATCCTTCTAAATGTTTCAAGTATCCTCTACTCCACTTTTAAAGAGATTTATCTACTGCTGATACACCCTTCTCCTGTATTTTAAGTCTTATTTATAAACCGCTACTTAAAAACGCTTCTGCTTGAAAACATTGCTTAATATTCTCTGCTTCCAGCTTTGTGTGGATGGAAAAAAAAATTAAATAACAATATATTCAGTGTCACTTTTAGCTCTTGAAAATTGATGAAAATAATTGGTAGTTGTATCCCACATCTGCTTCCTGGATCAGCACACCCGGCCTCTTTTGTCTGCCTAATGTGTCTGGTTTGTGCACTGCTTGTCAAATTTAATTCAAAAGCAGCAATTATTTGTGGCATTTCCAGTGTGCAGTGCACTTTAAGTATTGGGATTTTAATTCCAGCAAAGACGATCACATTCCAGTTTACATCCCAGTCTCTGTGCACCTGACTCTCGCTGCGTGAACCACATCTTCGTGAGCAAGTTTTCCTAGGTCATCAAACATCCCTTCCCCTGTAAAGGGACAAAATCTATGAGAGATATTAGTCTGAAGTGATACAAAAGTTAATTATATAGAATCAAAGAGGATGTGGAAAGTAAATGCTCCATGGGTACAAACAACGCACTGGAGAAAAGAAAGCTTTTTCCATCAAACGTGTGAAACCCCCATCAGGAGTCACAGCGTGGTGCTGCTGCTGTTGCCCATACCTCTCATTTAGGGACAAACAGCCACACATCAAAAACACGCTGGTATTTTCCTCTCGAGCAGCATTTCGTCCTTTAATTCTAGGTAGTGACTACATTTCCGTTTCAAGCTGCCTGTAATACCTGTGAAACAATGAGGCAAGAATCCAATTTCACACGATTGTTGGAAACGCTCGAGCAGAACCTTTAAATGGCACCGATATCAACCTTTGAGACAGCTGGATACGCGCCGCACTCCTGTGTCTTTCGTGAGTGTGATCAGAGAGTTTTAAACAGAGACAGATGGACCGACCCTGATACAACAGCGGCAATCCTCCCTGGAGGGGCATCGAACTACGGACCCCAGCGGGGGTCACAGAAGCTCATAGATCAATACACATTAGCTGCTGCTCGACCGCTGAACATGGATTAGCTGACATCATGGAAGCTTGAGGCGTGCGGTCTGGCCCCGCATGTGCGTCTGTCAGTGTGAATCTGCTCTTTTGATGATGAGTCAAGTATGTGCTGCTATTGTCCAAGATTATGCTAATGCAAGTTTAATGAGGAACTGAAGCTGCACTAATTTATAAGCATGAATGATTTCCCCGTTTCATATATTTGAAGTCTATTACACAAATCAGATATGTATACTTTTATAACATTAAATGCTATGGCTTTAAACTTTCTTTTTTTCCCCCCAGATTTGCTGTTCTATGTGGTTTTCAGGTTGTAGGATTGAAAGGAGCAGCTGCCCAGAAACAGGAATATACATATACTGTATACACGGCGCAGTATTAAAAGTAGTCATCTGAAACCAACAAATACCTCTTTAAATCATCTCACAAGTATATTCTAAATAAGATTTTAGTTGTACACACAGCTAAGGCAGTAAATTCAGCTTGGGAAGAACCATGAAACATCAGTTTGTCCCTTCAGAAAACAACATTTGGTTATGGTAAAAAGTAAAAATTACAATTTTATTACTAACAGCTACCCAAGTTGTATTTTGCCATGACTAAATCGACTGAACCTCCATTCAGATTCCCCCACTCGCCCGCACTCACATGACCCCAGTGTCAGTCGTACTTGAGCATGATTGCCACTTGTACTTACGGCATCATGTTGTTAGATGAAGTGCCCGTTTGGTTTCTGGAAGTGCACACAGTCTGAGAGAATCAGCACAGAAAATGGGATGTTAACAGTAGAAACTTTGACTTTTTCTTCCCTCTGGTCAGATACAGGCCTTTCATATTTTTAATTCTCACGAGGAGTTGTTGCATTTAGAGCTCATACATGTGTTGTGTGCACCCCTTCCTCCACATACATGTGCGACCATACCATGCCCAATCATACGTCTTCAAACCGGTTCAGAGGAACCTCTGAACCGCCATGACCAAAGTCTTCAGCCAGCTCACCTTCTCTGTCTTCTGGGAAGTGCTGCAGATTTCTAAAAACTTACAGTAACTAGCAGAGTCAATCACAGTTTTTTCCCAGCATCAATACACATCCTGACTGGACTCAAATAACACTCACACATTAATATAGTACTCACACAATAGCAAATAAATGATTCATGAATGATTTATTCATGTACTGTTTGGGAAGGAGAACCACTACAGGAACCGATCTACTCCGTTTTAGTCCCCAACCACTTTCCTTGAAACAACTCTTCGACATTTCAGCTGGTTGAACCTCCTTTTATTGCACCTTTTCTTAACATTAAAAGTTTCCGCATTCTTTAGCTGGACACAGTTTAAATCACACAGTTACGTCAGTTTTGTGGAACATATTTCCAAGAGCCTGGGGTGAGTCTTGAAGTCCTGAACACTGCTGATTAATCAAGGACTCTCAGCAATTTTATTTCAACAAGTCAGCTTCAGTCGTCTCATCAACACCACCCCATCTGTGATAAACCGATCCCTGCTGCAGATTAATTAACGCACTGGCTGTAACTATCGTGACTGCTGCCATATTTTCTTCCTTTCTGTCGTGAATGAAAAGTCACACTTGGCCGTTGTGGATATTCACCCACTTTAAGACAGCCTGAAACGCAGGAGAGAGTGCTGAGGTAAAGCTCGTGTAATAACATAGGGTATGTAGGTAAATACATATTTTTTCACTTTGCAGCAGTCAGTAATGATAGTTGCTGAATGGAAGACGTAGCAGCAGAGATGCAGCGAACATAAAGACCGGGAGTTACTGCAGAAGCGCTCAGTCAGCACTTCTGCAGATCGCTTCTTTCACACTGTCTGATTCTCCGACTCGGACTATTTTTCATTAGATAGATTTAGAACGGCATGGATTAGATATCTTGTTTTATTTCTAGTTTGACCAACGTGTCTTGCTCTGGCCAGTGGGTTATGAAATGTTTAACGTTTCAGGGGGACAAGACCTTGAACTTTGTACCCGTCTGTTTGGTCACATTTGCCTTCTGATACAGAGGAGGTGCTAATGGTGAGACGCAGAGCAACAGCTGTGTTTGTTTGTGTGCTGGGCAGGGATATGATGAAATATTAGCATACAATTAATGACCATATAAATATTCTAGTTAATGATTTTTATTGTCTTTCTGTGTTAATTTTCACGCCACTACTAGCCTACGGTGTAAGTCTACGAGAAAGTCAATAATTCATTTAACCCTTATGAGGAATGAAAGCCATTTATTGTAAATTAATTCTGCAAAATTAATCATCTCTTTGCCTTTGAGGCTCTAAAACAAACAAATGGTTGAAATGTCACGTTTGCAGTAGAAGACAGATTTAAAATGGGTTAAACCCTTTCAGTCGACTCTAAAACTGCAAAACAATGTGGAAATGTTTAATTAGTTAGTTTCGTCCTTATCTTTTCATACGGACAAGTACAGATGATTATGATAATTATTATTTTAGATAACTGTGATTATGTCATTAATTGTAAATTGCGATAGTCTTCTCGTTCTCTCAGTCACAAGCCACAGCTCTTGACTGTAGATGAGGGCAGGAACGTAGACTGACTGGTAAATAGCAGATAAAAGTGGCGGAAATGATTTTCCTCCTGTGGGTCTCCGGGCTCTCCCTTGGAGACAGGATCAGAAGCTCGGTCTTCCAGGAGGGGCTCAGAGTAGAGCCGCTGCTGCTCCGCATCGAGAGGAGTCAGATCAGGTGGCTCGGGCATCTGGTGGGGATGCTTCCCTGGTGAGGTCTTTTGGGCACGTCCCACTGGGAGGAGACTTTGGGGAAGACCCAGGACATGTTGGAGGGACTATGTCTCTTAGCTGGTCTGGGAACGCCTTGGGATCCCCCTGATGAACTGGATGAAATGGCCGGGGAGAGGGAAGTCTGGGCTTCCCTATTTAGGCTACTGCCCCCACAGCCTGATCTCGGATGGATGGATGGATGGATGGAAAAATAGTCCTCTATGAACACTTTATCTGGACTGGCAGATTCATCTCCACTTTCTGCTCCAACAAAAAACTAAAAAGGAAAGTGGATGTGAGTTTCCCATGAACCCCAGAAGTAGAAATTATTGAAAGAGACATTAGATTGCTTTTTTATTTTTTTTTTACCACAGTGACATGAAATAGATTCATAAGACATTTTTTGCTTTGGGACAAAATTCTGACAGCACAGCTCACATAAAGTATATAAATGTCTGTTTTGTTTTTTTTTTAATGCAGTACCTCCATGTCACCTTCCAGGTAGGTCAGTGCAGCGTGTGTCTTAATCCAGCAGATGTAAAATAAGAAGATTGTGTTTTTATTCATTTTAGCTCTCTGGGTTAAGATTTAAAGTCCAGTTTAATTTCTAAAACCTGGAGACAATAAAAAGCAAGATTTTTTTAAAACAAAATCTGCATGTTTAACCAAACAGCAGATTGCTTTTATCATTATTCTAAATAAATGGTCTTGTTTGCTTTGTTTTTTAACGTTACAAGTTTCGGTAATAGTGAGAGTTGCACTATTGGTGAATTAAATAATTATACATATGACTTGGTCATATTTTCTATAAATAATTAAAAAAAAGGATCAGTAAAATCTCCAAAAGGAATTGTTTTTTGTACCTAGGAGGTGAATGTTTAGAAACAGTGAGACATATTTAAATTTTGATATGTCTTCCAACTCATTTACATGACTAATTTAAGAATGTTCAAAAAAACCATATCGGTTTACACTAATGAGATACGTGGGGAGAAAGATCCACTCCTCTGTGGCGCTGAGACGCTGACGTTTCTAGTCACAGAACTTCATATTGTGCTAATAAATGGGTCTCTACGGAGAGAAACTGCTCGGGGTTCAGAAGGGTAAGGTTATAGTCAAATCTAATTTGGCGCATATTTCAGCTCCAGGCGTGTGCGACTTTTGAAATATTTCTTGGCCAGATATCCAAGTGTTTGGCCAACACCAAATTGTCCAGGGAACTGATTTGTTCAGTTTTAACTCACTGAGATGTGCTCACCTCTGACCGACTCCGTCAGCAATGAAACAAGGTGTCCACCACTGCACAGAAGTGAAACGTGCAAATGTCCGCTTGTAAAAAAAAAAAGAAACTAATTTAACCTATTTTGAAAAACACCCTTTGAATCTTGCTCTTTTTGTGTGTAAATTGCTTTGAGGGCGAATGGTGTTCGTTACGGTGTTATGGTAATTTACTGGTGAACACATTTTTTTGTGAAGTTGCCTAAGCTCTGTGTTTGGTGACAAAAGCATTTAGTGTGGACGACAATGAGGGAATGGCAAAGGGAATGCTGTCCTCTCTGGACAAGAATGTGTCCCCTTGCCCCGGTCACAATACTCGATTCAGTCAGACCCCCCCCCCCTCCCAACAAAAAAACAACATGCCACTCTGAAATACCAGGTGACGCTTTGTGTGCGCCATCCATTATATCACTGTCACATGTCAGACATTTGGCTTGTTGAGGACAGTCAGGCGCAGACCAGGAGTTACAGACAAGGTCCCTCTGTTTGTTTCAAAAGCAATGAATCACACCCACTCGTAGCCATCTACAGCGCGGGTCATTTCGGGGTAATTAAATTCAGTCCAAACTGTCACCTCTGAACGCGCTCCTTAATGGCTCACTTTGAGTGAGAAAGTTAAGTGGTCACACAGTAATGAAGCAACGCACAATTCATCTGTGTGTCTTTTTCCCCACCACAGGTTCGCCCTACTACGACAACGTGCGGCCATTAGCTTATCCCGACTCAGACGCTGTTCTCATCTGCTTCGACATCAGCCGTCCGGAGACACTGGACAGCGTGGTGAAAAAGGTCAGTGTCGTATTAGCAGAAATGGGAGTGTTTCATCTTTTTCTAACACACCTGACACTTCACTTTACATTATGGAAAACCCGGCCACTGGGTTCATTCTGGTGAAAGACTCACATTCAGCATGTAGTTAGAGGGAGGTTTGCATCTCTATTCTTTTTCTCCTCACCTCAGTTTCTCCTTTATAGTGCAGCTACATTTCAAGACATGGGATATAAACTCAACTGTGCCACTTGATGCAAAAAAAAAGTTTTTAAATCCACATTTACAGGAGAGGGTTCCTAGGATCGCGTCCTGCAAGTCTTCTCTTTCAAAGAATCTTCTCTTTGAAAGAAGAAGAGCGACATCAAAAAAGATGAACAGAAACAAATGTGGCGTTTGAAGAAATTATTGCGACTGCCGCTACTGTTGTTGTCAAAATAGCCAGCAGAAGAAGAATGCAGCTGATGATCACTCAATTCATTATTCAAAGGCAAAGCTCTTATGTAATGCCGCAATGCATTATAATTAATTAGTGCTATAGCTTAATGACATATTAATGAGGCCAAAAATAGCTGGTAACCAGACTTTGACAGCTTTGGATTGACCAACTACGTCACATGCAGTGCTGCAAATGCAAAAAAGTGTTTCCATTACACTTTTGTGGTAAACTTGATGGTTGATGTTTTTGTGACATTTACAGTTTTTTTTTTTTTCGAATTCTAGGTTTTTCTTTGCAATATTTAGGGGAAACGGAAACACGACTACAGACTACTTTCTGTTCTGATCCATCACTGCTTTTATGGTAGCTGTGTTGATATTACATCATTCCAGTTTGACGTCCTGGAGGATGTGCTCTTTTGCTGTGTTTTGAATATCATCTCCACCAGGTCCCTATAAGAAACCATAAAATTAGCACTTAAACTTGGATTAAATTGCCTCTATGGCAGTAAAGTCAGTGTGAAATGCAGTTTTTGTTTTGTGAAACTTAAAAATGTAATAATCTCAAAAGAAGTGGAATGGCCCTTTTGACTTCTGCCAAATCGAAAGCTCACTCCAGAGTTGTTTTCCTTCTCCAAACAATCAACAGTCCTAACGCCCCAGTATAGCCCCATGTCACATAAAAAAGACTGACTTTGTAATCTCTGCCTAACGTAGATATGAATGTAAGTGTATTGCCAAAGGAAACAGGAGACTAAATCTGTAGATAGACGGATGGTCAGATCAATATCTACAGTGTCCTTCAAAGAGCTTAAATATTGCCAACCTTTTATTTGTATCAGCCCACCCAAATGTAGGAGACTGGAAATTATCCTGGTTTGACAATATTATTTACTTTGAAGATGAAATTACTAAAATGCGTCTTTAATGTACATCCACCATTAATAGATTGATGTTATTGTTGCCCACGTTATATTACTATAGATCATAGTCATGGGTAATGTTTCATTTTGTTTATTAAAACCCGTGTTTTACAAAGTGCTTCATTTTGCAAAGGTTGTTGGTATTATTGAACAAATAAGAGTTGAATATTCACTCACCTGATGTCAGCTGTATGTATAAACTTCCTTTGAGATCCCTCATATATATTCTCCTCTCAATCTTTAAGTTGCATGCTAAAGTATATAAAAATCACTTTTGCTCTGAAAAACAGCTAAATATACAGTCAAAATGTCTGGTGTTGATAAAGGTCGACATCTTGTAATAGGCAGGTTTGCCTGGTTCTTTAAAGATAACTTTTGATAAAAGTCCAATTTTTAACATATAGATATGGTATTTTTGTGTTTGCTCAAAAAGCAGATGGAGAGCTGCTGTGTATCAGTTGTACAGTGACTCATATTTACATTGCTGCTCTGCAGGATAAATACTGGACTCAACAGTGAACTTTGTACAGTTTCATTACTGAAATGATCCACTCAACTTGATAACTTGAGACACTTTGAATAAACTTCTTCTGATACATACATACAGAGAGAAAGTGAGCGATATGGACCATAGACTTTTATGTGTGATTGATCTGAAATTAACCAATGAACTAAGAACGGCTTGATGTTAAATTTGCATTCTTTAACTTAATACATCACTGATTTTAAGCTTGAGATGTCAAAGACACACTATTATTTGATGAAATACTGAAAATATTTACAAGAAAAGATGAACATATAACCTCTCAGCATTTTATTTTTCTTTATTTCAGTTCTCTAGTTTTTCAGAGGCACAGAAATAAATGGTCTCAATAGGAAGAAATCTGGCTTTGCAAGACTTTTAAAGGGAAAAGAAACAAAAAAACAAAGCCTCAGGTTGTAATTAATTAGAGTAAACTTGGAAAACTGCATAAAATAAAAATTTAAGCTGACATTATATGAAAACAAAATAAGTAGTTTTTTTAACTTTTATTTTCTTCTTTTCTATAATATTAAGATAGAACTTTTACCGCCAACCATGTGTGACTTTTGAAGATCAAAGACATTTAACGGGGTGTTTGACCTCCTTTCAGTCTGCAGACATTCCTCCGGTCTGAGCCATCATTCATCAGTGACATCATCAGTTCAAGACAAAACACTTATCTTTCATGGTGGACAAATTCTCACATCTACAGGGGGCTCGCTTGAAAGCTAACTTGAACTGTGACCCCCTTGAACGACCTCGACAACTGTTTTGAATAAACCCATTTGACAATGGATGCACAGGATGCCAAAGTGACATTTTGATAATTGACTTTATTTTAAGTTTCGATGGAAAGCAGAAGTCATTTAAGCTCTGGTAAGCTCCTCTGATTTTAGTATTCAGTGTGCCATCACATATTGTGGCCCTTCTCTTGAGTTTTCTTTAAACCTATTTTCCATCTGCAAGCTTTGATTCTCAAATAACACCCTTGCAGCAACACTTTGTATTCCTCCATTTCTGACAGCTTTCAGCCTAATCAGTGTTTGCACTCTTCAATTTTTTTCTTTCGGAGGGGTTAGTCTTTCTCAGCATTGCACAGCCACAAAAATACCCCTTCATTCCTTATTACTTGATTTTGGAGGCTTTGTTTTCCCCTATTCCATTCCCAATCTCTTCATCAATCTATATCTGCCGTGTTAGACTTCTGTTGATGTCTTTATATCTCTAACATAACCTAAACGCCATTCCAGTATCTATGCAACTGTCACACTCTTTAATGCTTCAGTCCTTCTGTGTCTGCCAACGTTATCTCACTGTCTATTTTTTTCTGACAGCTGTGGCAGCATCTTCTCATTCCCCCCACACCCCTGCTCGTTTTAAGTGTCAGGTTATCTGTGAATGAAATGTTGAAAGAATACGAAAAGATGCTACACATTCTGTCTCACATGATCACATGACTCAATAGACGAAACGCTAAACCAAAACAGGGACAATTATCGTTAAATTAACATAAACTTTGAATATTGAGTTTCTGATCAGACTTCACATTTTGACAAGTGACAAAAGTGGAAAATCAATATATCGGCCATGGTAACAGTAACGTTATCTATAAATTTAACAGAAGCTTCATCGTACTCTACAGGCTTTCAGCTTGATGAAAGATAAAAGTTTCTTACAGCGTGATGCAGCCACATGTCATCATCTCATCGGCACTCTTCTGCTGATTTGGGCTTCTTGTTTTATTAGTGTCCTTGTGAAACTTAATACTGATTAGTTTCTTTATGTTTGTCCACCAAAATATGTCCTTACATTATATGAAGTCATTATATAAAACCGCACTATGTACCCCAGCTCCCATATTTACACTGGAGAAGAGGCAGATTAGCAAGTAGAGGAAAATTTTCACAATTATCCCCCCCCCGCAAACCACTGAATTACTGAGATGTTCATTTGCGCAGGATTAAAATTATATCATGACCTCAGTGTTTGCTAAATCAGAGTAGGAAATTTGTGGATTTTTTACTTTTTAAATCAAAGACATGACCCATACTAGATTAAAATTACAGACGCCTTCCATTATTATTACAAATTACTGCAGGTCCCTTGATAATTTTAATCGAGGGTAAATTTGGGGCATTTGAAGAACATGTCAAGTGTCATTAAGATCAAGAAAATTAATTTTATTGTTGGAATTTATGAAAAAAATTAGAAAAGAGGTCTTTTAAACAGAGGGCCACTGCTGATGATAAAACATAAATAGGTGTTACAATTTCCAGTTTTGGCCTAATGAAGTATTGTAAATACATCAATAAGTGAATCATACTCTAGCTTACTTTCTATAATTTGTCACTGATGAACTGAATTGATCAAGTTTTTTTGTTTTTTTTTTTTTGCAAATTTCCACATAATGTAGGACCTCAAACCAGTAACACTTGTATCACTACAGAAACTCATTTCGAAGAACGTAAAAATGCCTCATTTAAAAAAAAAAGTAGACTATTTTGGTTGTAAGAATTCTAGTCAGGAAAATGTTTCTTACCCCACTGGTAGAGATTTTTTACTTTAAAAAAAAAACAGTGTTGACTAGAAATATTAGGCTTATTTCTAGCGGGGCTTTTTTTGCAGCGTATCAGTACCATCCAAACTGAGTGATGACTGGAAAACACTGCAGACTACTAATAAGTCAGAGAGAATCTCATCCATGGCTGTAAAACAAACTTTCTTCAACAGTGGTGGAGTTCTTCTTACCTGCACACAGTTCATATAAAATGCATTACTAGTCATTCAGTCAAAGAAATCCTGTTACTGACGGAAAGCTGAGGTAGGGAAAGGAATGTTCTCTCACAAACATGAAAGCAAAAATTGAATTTCCGACCAAGGATCTAAACAGTACTTGTGATGTGGAATAATAAATGTAGATAAAATGTGACTTAAAATAATAATGTGGTCTGTGTAACACAGCAGAACTGTGAGCTAAATACTGAAGTCAGCAAACTACTGTAGTAAAAACAACAATGTTAGTCTTTACACCGATGAGCAACAACATGACAACAGCTCATAGATGAAGTTAATAACCGAGTCTTTTTGTTAGTTTAACAACCTGCAGGAGAAGGCTTAGATTCTGACATTAAAGCATCTGTTTGTTGCAAGACTTTAAAGATATGATTTTATGCCATAAACGTGACACTTGCGCAGTACACACTTTTCACAACATGCCACTCTTTTTTTTTTCTTTTTTTTTTGGTACAGTGGAAAAACAAACCACAACCGATGATGCAGCGGTGTGAAGAGAGACTGACACTGCTACTGCCAGCTGACACTGTTGATTTTGTTGCCGGATTTAGCAACTTTTCAAACACCTTTGCAGCTTTTTTTTTTTTTTTAAACCTATGACTAGTGAGAAAACTAGCCTGTTTTATGTGAAAAATTCCCATATTTGACTGAGAAGAGTGAGGTCTGTTTGCTCCATGTTCTGCAAGATGCTTTTACCGTGAAGCTTTGTGATGCAGTGGATTGAATAAGCAAACCTTCGAAACATTCTGTCATTTTTGTAGCATTTATCCTGACCGATAATCATACATGTCAACATATAATTGCACAATAAATCCACATGTCTTTGAATAATATGTTTGTATGACAATGTTGCTCGGATATCTGTTGAAACCAGGGTTTTATCAGAGCATAATAACACACAGAATGCTTTCATAGCAACCGTGTGTTGAAAAGAAAATGAGTGCTTTTCTCAGTCACTATCAGATGTGTTTCACCATCTGAAAAACAAAAATATGGTTTATGAAGCATGTTAAGAGCCTAGATGCTATTGTCTTTTCTTTTAATAATGGCCTTGATAATTTTATGTTTAGCAGCTGAACAAGCTCACTTTTGCAAATGCGAAACAAAGTAGAGCTTAATCCAAAAAGGCAGAATATTGGAAAAATAGTGATTTTAATCACTAAACTGAAAAATATTTATGTCAGATGGCTTTTTTGATACAAAGATGAAAATTTGTCACAACACTGAAAGCATAATATTTTAGATTTTTCTCAAAAGTATAAACTTTGCTTGCCTGCCCAACCATCCAAATTATTTTCCCTTTTGATACGAAGAATCTGGTGTCTCTTGATTTGACTTTGCTTTCAAGAGTGGGAAGTACCAACGGTTGCAGAAGAATTTGCAGCTGGGTGCCATTGCATATGCAGGTAAGCAAAATAAACGTGATGTAGGAAGAGTTACAATCTGACCAGTATCAACAAAACACATCCGAAATGGTGTGTGGTGGTGCAGGATAGTCGATGAATGACTGCTGTTGGTTTTACAGTTAAAAAACAAAAATATACTGATCCAAGGTGTTATGAACAATTTTGCAGCCAACTTTGTTGTTATGATTAGTGGCTCTTAAGATGCTAGTCTCATCAACTTTTTGGTGATCATTTTCAAACGAATTCTACAATTAAGTAGATTTTAAGCCTCAAATTAATTTATCTTTCTAAAAGTTGGGCTTCTAAAGTATCATTCAGTTCCTTTCTTCTGCCTTTAATCCAAATAAAGCGACTTCTGGTGTCAAAAAGACCAAGATGGTGGAAGCCAAATTCTGAACTCTAGGATTCAGCGCAGCACTTCACAAACCAGACATCTCCATTTATGCGTCTCTATTTATATCCATTTTCTACTCAGCCCACTGCAGAAGAGAAAACAGTGAGAGCATGAAGCATAGTAGTAAGAAAACTGTTTCAAAATTTTAGAAATTATATGTCGGCTTTTTAACATTTTTGATACTAGAGGACAGGTGGGGAGAGATTGGATCAGTAGTCATGGACTGAACATCACTGGAATCAGTTTTAAGAATCCATAAGCATTTTTTTTACAGTCATTTGAATCAAGTCTCTGCTTCTCCCCTTTTTTAATGTTTACCCTTGAGATTAAGGCTTCATTTCCAGTAACTAATTATTTAAGCTATACAAATCAATAGCTGGCTTCCTTCCCTCCAGTTTGTCATAAAGATGCTGCCACAGTACATTTCTTGATATAGGCATAACTAATCAATGCATAAATAAATTGACAACTGTTAAGAAAATAGATCTAATTCACTGTCACAATCCTAATTTCATTTTTCAGAAGATAAAACATTTGAAATTCCCTTAAACATTATGATTAAATTGCCTTTAGTTTTATCTTTATTTTATGCCTGACTGGTTTTCACATGTGTACTTTGAAAGTACTTTATCTTGATGCACAAGCATATTTGTTACACTAAATCCACAACTGAGGCTATATATTTATGTATATATAAAAGTACAAAACTCCATTTTGTTCGTTTGATAAAGCAGACTCTCTGCACCAATAGCTTGGATTGTCATGCTTCTTTATGCACAAGCTCTCAACAGAAATGCAGACAATAAGTCGCTCTTTCCGTGGGCTCTTTGTGACTCATCTAAACTGCTGCTGTTCACCAGTTGATCACAGTTATGCAGAGAAGCCCACTGAAAAGCACCAGCTCACGCTTCACAACAGCTCGCTCAAGCTCGTAACAGCGGCGAGACGCAGGCATCCAGGAGAAAAGACATCTTTGTAAGACCGAACAAATGGGGGAACAGTTCTCAAAGTGTTGCTTCTGCCATGGTGTGAGGAGATAATCAAAAGAGATGGAGAAAAAAAAAAGTGTTATAGTTGGGAGCCATGTCTCTGACTTCACCCTGGGTTTAGGACTATGACTATTATACTTAAACAAAACCGCTGAAGTGTAATAAACCTGCATTTTTTAAATTGTATCTGTGTAGTTTGTTGAGGCCACTTATTAAGCTGCATGTTTCCTACTTTTGAGGTACAGAAAAGGCAGAATGACATGACATTGGAGGCGATAAAGATGGAGAGGGTGGATAACTCCATGTCATGCATAATATACTATACCACGCATGTAATGCAGTACACCATATATAGTGCGTACTGGTCCGTCAGTAAAAACAACTGTACTATAGCATCAACAGAAGTCAGTCACATGACTGCTCTGCTCTAGTGGTGCATTGCATTATGGTAGACTGGTTGGTTGCACACTGGAAACTTGGATCAATCCCCACCTCTGTCACATGCCAAAGTCTCCCTGGGCAGGACTCCAGCCACCACATCGCCCCGACTGCCCGAACCGCTCACGGTGCCAGTCCAAAGCCCAAATAAACAGGGAGAAGGTTGTATCACATATAAACCTATGCCAGATCAATATGCAGAAAACAATGATCTGTTGTTGCAGCCCCTTCAAAAGGGAAACTGACAAAATAAAAATAAAAACTGCAGCTACTTTTCACATACTACAGATTGTGCAGTTGTTCACAAATTATCTAGTACATCGTCAGGCTCTAGTAGAATAGTACGCTGCTTAAAATCTTTTTAATTTAATCAATTTAATTTAATTTTAATTTAATCTAATCAATTTAATCAGCGATGCTTAACAATCATCTGAAAAAAAAATTGTATGAAAGAAGATGCAAAAGAAAAAAAACTTTGGAAGATGAGGATTTTTAGACATAGTTTTATAGGCTACTAATGATGTAAAATAAAACAGTGTGACATGAATAATAATTAAAGTTTAATTTATAAAAGTTGAATATGAGCCAGCCTGCTGACACTAAATAACACATAACACGTTGTCAGATCAGACTGATAATAACAGACTCAGCTGTTTCTCTCGTTTCATTTAAAGTAAAATTATGTGTCAAAGTCAGTACTTAATGGATCGATTGATTGACCCTGTGGCTCCACATAAGTAAATCTATTCAGCAAGTGAAGTAGTCAGTTCTAGGTGAAGTCTGTATCCTTACGTATATTTGTGTATCTGACGTCCACAGTGGCAAGGTGAGACGCAGGAGTTCTGCCCCAATGCCAAAGTGGTGCTGGTCGGCTGCAAGCTGGACATGAGGACGGACCTCAACGTCATGAGAGAGCTTTCTAAGCACAGACTCATTCCTGTCACCCACGAGCAGGTGAGGAAACAACTTCAACTTGTTTGTTCGTAGTGCTGAGAACTAATAAATATTAATTTATTTGGACCATATATGACATAATGTTTAAATTCATATTCCTTTCCCCATATTACCACTGATTTTCTTGCAAACCTTACAGTGTCGATCCAAAAATAAATAAATAAATAAAAGTCTATCACTTTGCCCCTTTGTGCACATAAACCAAACTTCTGGAAATGAATGTGGAGAATAACATTTTCTTCAGATCATCACTTTCATAAATATGGAACCACACAGAGTATAAAAGAGAGAACGAAACAAAGAGGGAGATGAACAGCGGTTGTGCGATAATACAATTGTTTTGTTTGTGTCTTCGAGCAATGAACAGCAGCATGCATGAATTTTAATAGCCTATTTCCATGTAAATGTGAATTTCCACTTCCTGGCAGCCTTTTTGTCAACAAATTAATTTTTTTTTTTTCATATCTTCAACAAAGCAAAAGTAATGACCATTTACTGTCCAGTTAGTGACGACATCAAATTGGTGCCTCAGGATCTCAGATTAGGTTCATAGCATTTATTAATTGGGTTCCAAATTCAAAGAAGCAACTGATTACATCAAAACAATTAAAGGCTTTCCTAAAAATATAACCGCAGTCATGCAGAGCGGTTA
Source organism: Zenarchopterus dispar (assembly GCA_028564865.1). Taxonomy (NCBI): domain Eukaryota; kingdom Metazoa; phylum Chordata; class Actinopteri; order Beloniformes; family Zenarchopteridae; genus Zenarchopterus; species Zenarchopterus dispar. The sequence continues at coordinate 6,748 of JAOWBL010040354.1, read as the reverse complement.
AATTTACCCACTGGCAGGCAGCAAAACTCAGTCTTGTTCATGCATTCATAATGAAATCCTTGACATTCAAACATTCTTATATTTTGGCTTGGATAAAAAGTTTGCAAAATCAGTTGATGAAGCGGGTATTGGATCAACTGCAAATGCTTCTGTAGTTTAAGTGAAAACTGACTGGGTTTCCATTAAAACTAGCATAGAGTCTATGAAACTTTAAGAAAATACCTTTTATTAGATTAGCTTTGAGTGACCAATACAGGATGTGAGAAGGCTGAATGTTTTTGACTAAAATCACGAGTTATTAAGTGCCTAAAAGTAAGCAGGTTTTGATTATCAGCTATAACTGGTACTATTATGATTTCAAAGCACCGGCGCAGCAGCATAACATTACTGGATGTAATTCTTCTCCATGTTTCGACAGCTCTGAGGGAGGAGTATGGCTTCTTTTCAGCTGTGAATTTGCCATTTTCCTTATAAAATGCAGCATCATCACAGCCCAACGTGCACCATAAACTGTAATGATAGTTGAATGCATGTCCACTGCATGAACTTTTTTTTTTTTACTGAAAATTTATTCCGACTCCTTCGCTTAAAAATAAGTTTACAAACTGTTAAAGGGGAGCAAGAAAATTGGGGAAGCAGTCTTTTTTTTTTTTATAACAAGATGTTTTTGCAGTGGAAAAAACAAAATCCATCCATCCACATCCTCGACCTGCAGCTGTACTCCGAATCACCTCCTGGATGACAGAACTTCTTATCTTGTTTCTCGGGGAGAGTCCAGCCACCCTGCAGAGGAAACTCATTTCAGCTGCCTGTGTCCGAGGTCTTGTTCTTTCGGTCACTACCCACAATTTGCAACCATATGTGAGAGGAAAATGGCAAATTCACAGCTGAAACACAACAGAACACAGACTGGGCAGTAAAACGAAAGCTTAATCTTTTGGCTCAGATCTCGCATTATCACAAAAGATTGCTACAGCATCTGCGTTACTGCAGATGCATCAACAATCTGACTGAAGAGGGAGTTCCCTTTATTTGTGCCTGAGAATCATGATCTCAGGTCTGGAAGTTCTGATTCTCAGCCCTGCCGTTATGACCTTGGCTGCAAACTTCTCCAGTGAGCGCTGATGACATGGCTTGATGACACCAACAGCACCACATCACACCACCAAACTGGATCCTCTTTGTCCCTTGCCAGGGCCTAGAAATTGTGTTCATGGAAGTTATACACAAAAGCAGTGGCGAAGAGCAGCCCAGACGGTCTAACCCCCCACCCGTAACAACTCGACACATGGAGCCAACTAAACTCTTGCACCATTTATGTAGACCTAGATAGCCCATAACAATGGATGTAGTATGTCATTATCTCAGCACCTCCCCACCCCCAGCCTCCAGAGTGTACTATGAGGGACATGTTTGAATGCCTCCTCCATGTCCACAAAGCACATGTGAAGGTTGGGCAAATGTCCACTCTAGGATCCTAGCGAGAGTGAAGAGCTGGATCCTTGTGGCACAGCCGGGACAGAACCCACATTGTTCCTCCTGAATCCAGGTTTCCAACTGGTTTCTCTTCTCCAACAACTGGAACACAACCCCACGACCCCAGCCTGCCAATCCAGAGGCACAGATGTACACAAATCCAATTCATGCATTTTAACTGTCTCCCTCGCCTACTTGAAGTCGCGTTAAAACAGTCAAATAGTTTGGATGTGTGGGTTGAACCAAACAACCTTAAATGAGTAAACTGCCACAGACTGGAAACTTTTCATTTTGTCCCACCAATGCTGGCCGCGGGTGGAGTTTGACTACTGTTGTAATAGGTTGTAAGATATCAAACACATTTAACATTTGGTTATTTTTACAAAAAAAAAAAAAGTGAAACAGTTGCAGCTCAAACTTTGAGTGTTTTTCAAGAAGCAAGATAGTGGGTTATCTCAAACATTGATGGGCAAGCACCTACGCTGTCACACACTGTAAATTTACTGTTGCTGAAGAACTGATTGATTTAAAAAAAAAAAAAAAAAGCAATTTGACTCAAACTGCTGGTGATGGACCGCGTCTCCTATTTATAAATCCTAAAGACGCATTGACTAAATCACTACACTTTCTCCGCCTCTGCCGGGATAAGCAGACAGAGTAGAGGTTAAGGAAAAGAAAGCGACCGTGTGCAACTTCAACCGCTCAAATTTAAGATGGTGCTAAACACTATCAGGAAAAAACTGAGCTTTTATGCTCGAGTTTTACAGTTGCAGAGACAGGTCTTGAATATTTCATGCCTGTGCGGAGTGTTTTTTCTGTTTGACTCAACAAGCCATCAGGCTTTTATTATTGTAAGTGGGCTCTTTTTTTGTTTTGCTTTTTTTTTTACTATGCGACCAAGCACGGTGATCTGATATTGACTGAAGCGAGTAAGGGATGATCTAATATAATGAAACAAATGCTTCCAGTAACACATTTTTAGAGTGTTGTTGAAAGCCTGCACCCTGCATGCTTGTTTGCACCTAAAGTGGCTTTTAAAAATCAAATAAAGAGCTCAGCAAACACCAAATGTTGCACTCTGTAAATGCTTTATTTTGCTCCGCAGCCTTACATGAGGTCCAACCTTTCGATTACAGAAGATGCGCAACAGCATTCAAGGACATTTAAATGTCTGTAATAAAATGAGCATGACCACATTACTGCTCTCGCTCACACACACACACATACATGTTTGTCATTGCCCTAAGTGCTAGAGCGCCGCATCTCTTCAGGTAAAGGTGAAGAGCTCAAACTGAAACACAAGTTGAAGAACATGGATGATTTGAAGTGGTCATTTTTATAGTAACGACGGCCGAATTTACCTCATTTATTGTGAAATCAGTTTTATCCTGAATAAAGACCATTCAGGAGTTAAAAACAGCCCTACGTCTGTTACTAGATGGCAAGGAGGGTAAACTTAAATTGGGGATCAAAACAACGTGATTCAAAGCAGTTTCGAGTTAGAACAGAATATGTGTTTTCAGTAAAATTGTAAGTATTCTACCTATGTCAAAACAAACAACTGTTTATTTTGACATTGTATTTATGTTTAATGTCAATTAAAAAGGGTGGTTTGTACATGCACCTCTGTCTGGTCACTGCTACCTTGGTACAAGACTATGCAAGTTGACAACTGAGCATGAGTAAAAGCTCATTGGTAGGTGCTGTTAGACCCGATTCTTTTGTTGGAAATTCAAGAACTGAAGACAGGAGAGGACTTTTCAAAATCTGTTGGAGTTTATTCTGAATCTGGTCACAGGTAAAGTAAAGCAGTGCTGGGCTCAGAGAGGCAGATCAAAAAAGGATGTTCGTACAGGCTGAGCCCCGATCTCCATTATTCTGTTACATTTATTCCTCTTGGGCTCAGCGTTGCCCCGTACAATTTGTTGGTTTTACACACACCCGACTGTTATTGACCCGTTACCTTAGACATGAGCAGGCCAACCACTGTTCCCCTGTCGGCATCTAGTTGCATCAGGACAGAAGGATTTTCACAAGAAAAGAAAGTAAAACACGTCAGCAAATAACATTCAGATGGTAGACAATAATAAAGATTAACTGTAAATCATACTAGAAAATAAGTGTAACGTCAAAGAAAACTAAGTTTTTAGCCAATTGTTACAGCGCAAAAAGATGGTCTGCTTCTACAGAACTGGATCAATGGGAATGTGTTGCAAATGAAGGCCATCTCTATACAAACAGTCCTTTTTATGCAATTTTTGTACACATACAAAGTCAAAGATAACTCGGTTTGTGTGTAAGAATCCTATCCACACCATCACCTCACAAGTGAAAAGTAATTTTTGAGTTATCAGATACTTAAGATATCTTCCCATATAGGTCTTCCGACCATCTAATAAAGCTGCTTTAACTCTTGCTTTAATAAACTCAGACTTCAAACTTTGTCAGAACCAGCACATTTCAGTACAGCAGCCAAATTTTTAAAGACAAGGTGATCTGGTCTTATTTAAACCAAGAATGAGAAGGCAATTATACCAAAAAAAAAAAAAAAAAGAAAGAAAAGAAAAGAAAAAAAAAACATCAAAAGAGAAAGTTAACATTACTAAAATGCTGCTATAAATATCTGCTCTCTCTTGTTCATGGGAAAATTCATTTCTTACACAGAAATATATTTCCTCACATTTCTTCAGACTAGAGGGAAAATTAAAAATTGCTAATGATTCTTCATGTGGCGGTTTAATTACTGTCTTTTAGCAACTGTTCTTTTGTAATCCTATGTTTTAATCTTTTATTTTAAGCTCACACTTTTTCTGCGATAGCAGGTTTTTTGAGTGGAAAATTCAGCAAATTTCACAGTAACCAATGAAAATTCAAGCGTTTTCTCAGTCCACTCCTATTCTGTTTCCAGGGCAGTACTTTGGCGAGGCAGATCGGTGCCGTGGCCTATGCTGAGTGCACCTCCAAGTACTCGGAGAACAGCGTCCGGGATGTGTTCCACGTCACCACCCTCGCCTCCGTGTCCAACATTCGCCGGCCTCAGCTCAAACGTGCTGGGTCACGTCGTGGCCTCAAGCGGATCTCCCAGCAGCCTCCCCGGACTGAGATTCACGAGCCCCCACCTGTTATCAGAAAGGCCCGGGCCAAAAGCTGCGTGCTCATGTAGGCCCTGAGCCCACCAGTGACTCGGCTGTTGTGTGCGGATGTGGACGTGAACTGCACTGCACATGAACTTTATTTATTGGTGAATTCTTTTCCGATCATTGCACTGCTTAAAAAGGACATTGTGGTGAAAGCAAGAATGATTGCTGTCCCGTGGAGCTCTTTGAGGGATTGTTTGTTCATTTTTCGCAGATCGCTACTTGTTTATTTTCTCTGTGGCTGTGTTCTCATCAGGGGAGTCTATTGTTGTGACGAAAGCTATTTTTCTTTGAAGCTTTTACACGATCAAGAGGACAACCACAGGCTGGCTTGCAAATGAACCAAAGGACAGAAATTATTGTGTGGAGATTAAAAGGGGGGGAAAAAATCATTTGAAAGATTATTTTGCAGGACACAGTAGCATCAGAGCTGGTTTGACCTCTATTGTGTTGTCTCCTGTTTGAAATGCTATTTTGTCTTCAAGTGTTTAAGTTAATGAAGCACAACGATGCACAAAAAGAGTTCTGACAGGTCTGTAAATATCAGGGAGGGAACTCTTCTCTTCAAATGATGAATTAAAAAGAAAAATCTGGATCGAGAAAATACAAAAATTGGTGGGCTGAGATGGCAGTAACTTTCTTAAACCACAAGTGCTTTAATGCGGAAAATTAAATAATGACTCACTGTATAATACTGAAGTGTTGTGTAATTAATGTTGTTCTAATATTCCACTGGGAAAGAAAGTCTCAGAGAGTGTTAAGACGATGAATATTATATTGTACATGTAATAATAAAAAATTTAAAAAAAAACTAAGTCTACTGAGCGGTGGAACATCTTTAGTGTCTTGTTTATTTGAAGATATTGATCCAAATTTCAAGAAAAGGTAATGTAATGGATACTTTCATTTTAGGGACTGATGTAAAATGTGGGAGCCACCTGGATTTAAAGGCCTCATCCAAGTTGGAAACTGATTTCTACTTCTTTTTGTCTTTGATTCTTACAGGTAGAGATTAAAATTACATTGAATGCAACACTAGACAAAGAGGTCCAGCGGTTCGATTTCCCCATAGCCTCTCTAACAAATACTAAAATACTTATGTTTTGCAGGTGAAACTGACCTTTTTGACATGAATCTAGCACATGGTGTATTTAAAGATAGATGATGCATGTAGCAGAAGTATTAAAAACGTGCTGCCATATTTCAGAAGTAATACCACTTAGTCAATGTGGCCAGCTACCTTCAACTGAAGGTACTTCAACCCAAAAGCAGAAAAAGCTGGGACTTTATGGAAAATGCTAATTAAAAACATATTGTGACTATTTACGTTGATTTTATTTCCTTGAAGACTTTTAGTACAGTTACATAACATTGAAGTCTTAGTTTTAAAATGCCTCTTAATCAAATTACATCAAACTTTTTATAGTCAGACCGACAATGTCCGTCTGTCCAATTCACTGCTTGCCTTTTTGTTTTTACCAATTTGTTGCCACTGGTAAAACTAAAGATTTCATTTAAGTTTGGTTTGCTCTTTTGAGACATGCTGTGGTCAGTAAATTTGTGAATATATATTGGGACAGAAGACAAACAAAGTAGCTTAGTTGAACTATAGCGCTACCTCGGCTGAACCAAGACTGTTAAAGTATGAATCTAAGACATTTAATGCATTTTTCTCATTATCTTCCTTTCTTATGTTAACAAACAATCATTCCTGCAACACATACCATTAAAAGTTGGGACAACAAAGTTTTTAGCCCTTTGCAATATTGCTATTCATTCTTAGGACAATCTCAAAGCATTCTGACATCAAGGAGACCAAGTGTTTTTAATTTATTTATTTATCAAGTCTCATTCGTCCTACAAACATATGTTTATGTGTGCAACAGTACAGGGCCACACACACTTTTTTGTGTGTTTTAAAATCTTTTATTATGTTATATTGGAAGGTTTGGAGAGCACCTAAATGAAGGGGATACTTAGGCATCAGGAAAACAGCGAACAAGAAAATGCAGCAATCTAAAAAAGCCCATGCGAAAGGCCCTCAAACAGGAAGGGTGGGAAAGACACACACACACACACACACACACACACACACACACACACACACACACACACACACACACACACACACACAC